>JAJIBD010029549.1:0-83113 GCA_021461705.1 Cryptotis parvus
TTAATAGTCAAGGGATGCATATATCAGGAAGAAATCAGGCTATTAAACATATATGCACCCAACGAGGGGCCAGCAAAATACCTAAAACAACTACTAATACACTTCAAAGAAGACATTGACAGCAACACAGTTGTAGTTGGAGACTTCAACACTGCTCTATCAACCCTGGATAGATCAACAAGATTGAAACTTACCAAGGAAATACTGGCCCTAAAAAGAAGAGATGGAAGAAAGAGGGCTGGTAGACATATACAGGACATTTCATCCCCAAAAAGCTGAATACACTTTCTTCTCCAGTGCACATGGAACATACTCCAAAATAGATCACATGCTGAGCCATAAATCATACCTCCATAAAATCAAGAAGATAGAAATTGTGCCAACTATTTTTCAGACCATGAGGCACTGAAAATAGAAGTTAATTGTACACAAAAACGGAGACCAATACCAAGTACCTGGAAACTAAACAGCTCACTGCTGAACAACCAGCAAGTCATAAAGAAATCAAAGAGGAAATCCAAAGATTCCTGGAAACAAATGAGACTGAAGACACGAATTACCAGAACTTGTGGGATACAGCAAAAGCAGTGTTAAGAGGCAAGTTCATAGCTCTTCAGGCATTCATCAGAAAAGAAGAAAAGGCCATCATAAACAGTCTGACTTCACAACTTAAGATCTTAGAGAGTGATCAACAAAAGGAGCCCAACCCAAGCAGAAAGAAAGAAATAATAAAACTTAGAGCAGAAATCAATGAGATGGAATGTCAAAAAACAATCCAGAAGTTCAACGAAACCAAAAGCTGGTTCTTTGAAAAAATAAACAAGATTGACAAACCACTTGCAAGACTTGTAAGAAAAGGAAAAGAGAGAACCCAAATAAATAGAATCAGAAATGAAAACGGGGACATCACATCTGAAAACACAGAAATTCAAAAGATCATCAGAGATTACTATGAGAGCCTGTACGCCACAAAACAAGAGAACCTAGAATAAATGGACAAATTCCTGAATTCCTATAGCTTCCCAAGTCTGCAACAAGATTTGGAATACCTCAACAAACCTCTCTCCATCGAGGAAATAGAATTGGTAATCAAATGTCTCCCCCAAACACAAAAGCCCAGGTCCAGATGGATTCACCAGTGAATTCTACAAAACCTTTAAAGAGGACCTACTCTCAATTCTTTTAAAGCTCTTCCGGCAAATTGAAGAAACAGAAATACTCCCAAATAGCTTTTACGAGGCACATATCACCCTGATACCCAAAGCAGACAAAGATGTCACAAAAAAGGAAAACTACAGACCAATCTCCCTGATGAATACAGATGCTAAGATCTTCAATAATATACTAGCAAATAGAATCCAAAGAGTCATCAAAAAGATTGTATACCATGACCAAGTGGGATTCATCCCGGGAATGCAAGGATGGTTCAATATCAGCAAGTCAATCAACATAATACATTATATCAACAAAAAGAAAAATAAAAACCATATGATAATATCAATAGCTGCAGAGAAGGCATTTGACAAGATTCAACACCCATTCATGATGAAAGCTCTCCGTAAAATGGGGATTGAAGGAACCTTCATCAAGATAATCCAGGCCATCTACTACAAGCCCACAGCGAGCATCATTCTCAATGGGGAAAAACTGAAAGCCTTCCCCTTAAGATCAGGGACAAGACAAGGCTGCCTGCTCTCACCACTTCTATTCAATATAGTACTGGAAATACTTGCCATAGCAATCAGGGAAGAAAAAGACATTAAGGGCATCCAGATAGGAAGGGAAGAAACCAAGTTATCACTATTTGCAGATGACATGATATTATACCTGGAAAACCCAAAACTCTCTACCAAGAGGCTTCTAGAAATAACACATTCTTATAGTAGAGTAGCAGGGTACAAAATCAATACCCAAAAGTCAATGACCTTCCTATATGCAAACAGCTGAAAGAGAAGAAAGGGACATTAAAGAAACTATCCCATTCACAATTGCACCGCAGAAAATCAAATACCTAGGAATCAGTTTGACAAAGAATGTAAAGGATCTCTACAAAGAAAACTACAAAACATTACTTCAGGAAATAAAGAAGACCTGAGGAAATGGAGACACATTCCCTGCTCATGGATTGGAAGGATTAACATTATCAAAATGGTAATACTCCCTAGAGCTTTCTACAGATTCAATGCGGTCCCTATAAAGATACCCATGATGTTCTTCAAAGAAATTGAACAAACACTCCTGAAATTTGTATGGAATAATAAAACCCCACGAATAGCTAAAGCAATCCTTGGGAAAAAACAAGATGGGAGCTATCACTTTCCCCAACCTCAAGCTCTACTACAGAGCAGTTGTAATTAAGACAGTGTGGTATTAGTATAGAGACAGACCTGTCGACCTATGGAATAGAACTGAGTATCCTGAAACACACTCACAAATATACAACCACTTAATCTTCGATAAAGGAGCAAAAAATATTAAGGGGAGCATAGAAAGCCTCTTCAACAAATGGTGCTGGGAAAACTGGGCAGCTACGTGTAAAAAAAATGAACTTAGACCTCCTTCTAACGCCGTGCACAAAAGTCAGATCAAAATGGATTGTAGATCTCGATATCAGAAATGAATCTATAAGGTACATCGAAGAAAACATAGGAGAAATGCTCTACGACATCGAAACAAAAAATATCTTTAAAGACGACACACCACTGACCAAGCAAATGGAAGCAATGATAAACAAATGGGAATATATAAAATTGAAAAGCTTCTGCACCTCAAAAGAAACGGTGACCAAGATACAAAGACAGTCCACAGAGTGGGAAAGGATATTCACCCAATACCCATCTGACAAGGGGTTAATATCCAGGATATATCAGGCACTGGTAGCACTCCACAAGAAGAAAACAGCCAACCCCATAAAAAAATGGGGAGAAGAAATGAACAGAAGCTTCCAAAAGAAGAAATTCGAATGGCCAAAAGGCATATGAAAAAGTGCTCTTCATCTTTAATCATCAGGGAGATGCAAATCAAAACAACAATGAGGTACCATCTCACCCCACAGAGACTGGCACACATCCAAAACAGCAAGAACAACCGGTGCTGGTGTGGATGTGGGGAAAAAAAGGGACTCTCATCCACTGCTGGTGGGAGTGCCGACTGGTCCAGCCCTTTTTGGAAAACAATATGGGCGTTCCTCCGAAAGCTAGATATTGAGCTCCCATTTGATCCAGCAATAGCACTCCTAGGAATATACCCTAGAGACCGAAAAACACATAGCAGAAACACTATCTGTACTTCTTTATTCATCTCTGTGCTATTCACTATAGCTAGAATCTGGAAACAACCTAAATGCCCGAGAACAGAGGACTGGCTAAAGAAACTGTGGTTCATCTACACTATGGAATACTATGCGGCTGTCAGAAAGGATGAAATTATGAAATTTACCTGCAAATGGATGGACATGGAGTCTATCATGCTGAGTGAAATTAGTCAGAAGGAAAAGGACAGATATAGAATGACTGCATTCATTAATAGGATATAAATAGATACCAGTGTTTTACTAAATATGGGAAATGGTAATGGCAGATTAAAACTCACCACTGAATATACACAAAGAGACTTAAGTGATAAACTCTAAATATCTGCAGGGCTAGCCACAATGTGTAAAATAAGAGGGAGAGAGATGCAGAGACAGAGAGAGAGAGAGAGAGAGAAAGAGAGGAAACTGGGGTACCTGCTATTAAGGCAGCCTGGGGGGACGGGAGGGGGGGGTACATTGGTGGTGGAAATGGGGCACTGGTGGAGGGATGGGTGCTGGAATACTGTATTGCCAAGAACCAATTATGAACACCTTTGTAATTGTATGTTTCACGGTGGTATAATAAAAAATTAAAAAAAATTGAACAGCTGCTACACCTTAAAAGAAACAGTGACCAAGATACAAATACAATCCACAAATTTAGAAAGGATAGTCACCCAATTCCTATCTGACAAGGGGTTTATGTCTAGGGATATATCAGGCACTGGTAGCACTTCCCAAGATAAAAACAGCCAACCCCATCAAAAAAAAATGCGGGAAAAGAAATGAACAGAAGCTTCCAAAAAAAGAAGAAATTCGAATGGCCAAAAGGCATATGAAAAAGTGCTCTTTATCTTTAATCATCAGGGAGAGGCTTATCAAAAAAACAATGAAGTACCATCTCACACCACAGAGACTAGCACACATCCAAAACAGCAAGAACAACCAGTGCTGGCGTGGATGTGGGGAAAAAGGGACTCTCATCCACTGTTGGTGGAAGTGCAGACTTGTCCAGCGCTTTTGGAAAATAATATAGGCATTCCTCCGAAAACTAGATATTGAGCTCCCATTTGATCCAGCAATAGCACTCCTAGGAATACACCCGAGAGACGGAAAAACACCCAGAAGAAACACTATGTGTACTTCTTTATTCATCTCTGCGCTATTCACTATAGCTAGAATCTGAAAACAACCTAAATGCCCGAGAACAGAGAACTGGCTAAAGAAACCGTGCTTCATCTACACTATGGAATACTATGCAGCTGTCAGAAAGGATGAAATTATGAAATTTACCTGCAAATGGATGGACATGGAGTCTATCATGCTGAGTGGAACTAGTCAGAAGGAAAAGGACAGATATAGAATGACTGCATTCATTAATAGAATATAAATAGATACCAGAGTTTTACTAAGTGTGGGAAATGGTAATGGCAGATTAAAGCTCACCATTGATTATACACAAAGAAACTTAAGAGATAAACTCTAAATATCTGAAGGGCTAGCCACAAAGTGTAAAAAGAAGAGGGAGAGAGAAGCAGAGACAGAGAGAGAGAGAGAGGAGAGAGAGAGAGGAAATGTGGCTACCTGCTATTGGAGACAGCCTGTTTTTGGCTGGGAGTGGGGGGGTACATTGGTGGTAGAAATGGGGCACTTGTGGAGGGATGGGTGCTGGAATACTCTATCAACAAGAACCAATTATGAACACCTTTGAAATTGTATGTCTCACGGTGGTATAATAAAAATTTTTTTTTAAAAATAGTGGCCAAGGTACTGGAAGAGGAGACCATAATATACATGGAGATGGTGGCAAGAGCCCCGGGAAGGTGAATCTGCCAGGCAACGTGGACAGAGAAGAGAGCGTGGTGAGCCTCAAACATGCTCTGGGGTCTCGGGACACCCTTACCTCATTTGGATTCTCTCCCTGCAATTTGCTCACCTAACTGTTCCCCTGAAGCCTGAGAGCCAGGCTCCAGGCAATCCAACCTATAAACCTATGTACCCAGTTAGGGGAATGAAAGAGGCTTCAGCAGGACGCCCCCACAGGCTTGCCTCAGTCTACGTCTTAGTCGCCGCTGAATTCTGCACCCCAGCCTTAGCCAAGGCACAAAGAACAGGCTGGGAAGCTGCAGAAGAGAAAGCAAAGAACCAGTGTCTGGTACAGACAGAGACAGACTGAGCTCTGACTGGAGTAAGGGGCTGCAGCTTCTGAGCCGAGGGGCCAGACATGCCCCAGGGAGTTACCTGGTGTGAAGAAGCATCAGCCGGGTGGGAGTTCCGTGCCTTGTTCAACTTTATGCCTCCTATGACGGGTCAGATGGAGAGGAGCACCTGAATGTCACCATGGTCCTCCACAGGCCGCCTTTAGCTTCTCCAGCTGAGGAGTGAAGGTCAGCACTGCTGTGGGGGAGTAACAGACAAAGGAGGAAGTCATTCACGTCTTAGCTACCTGTGCTGCACCACAGTCAACACCAGAGGCCAAAAGACAACACTGGATGCTCAAAGCCCTGAACTATCCCCTCCTGGAGAGACCCATGACCACATTCTGCAGGGTGTCACCAAGCAAAAGCCTCTCTTACATGTTTTTGCACAGGTGTGGGAAGAAATTAAAAATACCAAAAGAGTTTACATGAGGGAAAAAGTGAAGAAAACAGGAGGGTGGTTATCCCTGAGAGCCACTAGGGCTCATAGTTCACCCACACACATGCCCAGACCCCCCATCTCTCTCTCTGTCTCTCTCTGTCTCTGACTCTCTCCAAGGTCACAGGCAGCACCAAAAGGCCTGTAGCCCTGGGTCAAGAGAGGCTTTGTCAGGCCCACCCAGAACCCTGGAAATGATTCAGGCGCTAAGGGAGAGGTAGAGCTGTAAAAACCAGCCAGGCCGAGGCTCCTGCCACATTTGCCTTCCGCATGCCTGCTATCACCAGGCTGTGAAAATAAGCCTCCAATGAGCCTGAACCTTTACAACTGTGGGGGCAGCCTTGGCGTCTCCCTACCTGCGGAGGCAGCAGGTTAATGCTGATATACTAGATGGGGTGGAAACCCGGCCCGTGAGGTTCCTCCACGGTCGGCTGAGCTCTCTCTGCTTGACCAAGGGTCTCAAACCAATGCCCCCGTCCATGCGCCCACCCCAACAGCTTCTACATATGCTGCAGAACTGGGCAGCGGGTGGGGGAAGCAGGCTTGCCTACTGCACAGGGCTCTTGGGGTCTAGAGATGAAGGTAGCGGCGTAGTGGGATCCAATGGTTCGCACCTGTCAGTTACAGTCAGTTACAGGCAGTTAGAAGTTCCAGTTTGTGGCCTTTGCTTTCGAGCCCCTTTGTCTTCTGTGCTTTGTGAGTTTTGTTTTCTGGCCATACCTAGCAATGCTCAGGAGGTTTCTTCTGGCGCTGTACTCAGGAATCCCTCTTCGGGAATCACTTTTGGTGGGCTCAGGAGTCCATTTGAGATGCCAAGGATCAAACCTAAGCCAACTGCATGCAGGAAAATTGCTGCACTATCATTCTGGTCTCCTGTGCCACATCTTTGCTGTTTGTTTGCTTTTATTTTGTATTTGGTTGTTTTTTCTTTTCCGGTCACAACTGGCATTGCTCAGGGGTTTACTCCTGGCTCTATGCTCAGGAATTATTCCTTGTAGTGCTCAGGGGAGTATATGGGATGCCAGGGATTAAAACCATTTCAGTCACGTGCAAGGCAAATGCTTTACCCACTGTGCTGTCTTTCCGCCCTGCTTCCCTGGCCCACCAACTTGTATTCACATGACACACATTTCTCTCTGCTTTTCTGCTTTTGTCCATTCTGGAGAAACCCAGGTTCTCTACTAAATATGTATCCTCTTTTTACTCTCCCTTCATAACTTTCTAAGTAAATAACTTTTCATAAAAATGATCTTAAGAGAGAAAGAGGAGAAGGAAGGAAGTGAGGAAGGTAGATAGGAAGAAAGGAAGGAAGTGAAGAAGGAAGGTAGGAAGGAAGGAATGCAGTTATAAAAAGGAGGAGGGAAATAGGAGCACATTGGAAAGAATCTTTAAAACAAACAAAACAGAGTGGGAAACATAGCTCTCTAAGTGGGGCCTTGAACAGGGTCTCTCCCCAGCATCACTTATGTTCCCCTGAGCTCCGCCAGGGGTGGTCCCTGAGCACAGTCAGGTGTGGACTCCCAAGCATAACCAAAGCCAAAGGAAACAGGGCCTGAGAGAAGGCTCAAAGGGCTGAACACATCTTCGCCCACGGGAGGACAAGGTTCAGTCCTCAGCCCACCCGGGTTCACCAGCACCTCTGAGATGAGTCCCAGCATTGAATTTCTGGTCACCATGGAGCACTGCTGGGTGTGGCCCCAAAGCTACAACAGAGGCGCCAGGTCTACAAAAGCTGCAAAGTCAAATATTCTTTTTTATTTTGATTATTGTGAGTCACATGGTTGATGCTCAGGGTTTCCTCCTGGCTCTGCACTCAAGAATTACTCCTAGATGTGCTCAGGAGTATGTCGATAGATTATCATCTATATGCTGCCAAAAATCAACATGTGACATCTCAGGAGGCACCATTTGCTGTTCCTGTGTCTTCCCCATCAGAGGAACAGTTCAGAATGCAGAAGGATTTCTTTATGTCCTTCCCTGTTATTACTAAGCAGGATCAATAAACAGGCAACTTTTTGAATCTGGGCATCATGCATGTCCCCAACTCTAGAAACCAGGGATTCCTGAGAGGCAGAAACGTACACAATACTAGTCACCTGGGATCCAGGACCCGAATATGTCCTCCAACACTAACCACCACTGCCTGGGGGGGCAGAAAAGTCCATGAAATAGTCTCCAGGGATTCTTGGGGGCAGATGTGTTCCCAACACTAGCCACCAGGAACTTGTGCCCTAGCACCAGACACATGTTAGGGTGGCAGATTTGTTCCCTATGAATAAATACTTGGTTTACAGGGCAGAAATATCCCTCCCCACTGGGTACCTCAGAGTCCAGAACAGAAACAACCTCCCGCAGCTAAGTCAGAAGAGTCGGGACAGGCAGTGGCCACCCACTTCCTAATAGTAGACCTCAGAAAAGAGACTGGGTGGAAATTGCCTCCCCCACTCCGTTGCTTCAGAAATGTTCTGAGCATGGGATAAGCCAAGGTTATTGGTTGCCTCCCGAGCAGCTAGGGCACTTTCCCCTTCATGTTGACTTGGGTTATATGCAGAGGGTCCTGAGAGCGGTTCAGAGACTCCAGGCAGGCTCTTATGCAGGGCCTCAAGTCAATTCCCTGCCATCACATGTTGTCCTGAGCACAAAGCCAGAAGTAACCTGAGAGAATCCTAAACCAAAAACGTCTCAGATAAATCCACACAATGACGCTTGATCAATAAAGCAGTTACTTGGTGGTTGTGGGGAGGGGCTCAGTGCCTTAGAGGATATACTGGACTTGGGGAAAAATGACCCCCTTTCTGATCCACGTTAAAACTGGTCCACTCAAACCCTAGCCTTTGACTGGAAGGATAGCACACTGGGGACCCGTCTTTGATTCACAGCATCCCGTATGGTCTCCTGTGCACCATTCCTGGAGTGGTTTGTCTCTGCACTGGAGGTTTCTGAATAATTCCTGAATTATTCAGAAATAATTCAGGTGTAATTCCTGAATGCAGAGCCAGGAGTAATCCTGAGCATCACGGGGTGTAACCCCCAAAAAATGTCTCTTGACCTTAATGGCCCCCCAGAGCCAAACAACCGTCTGAGCTGGGAGCTCCCCTCCCAGGAACTTGTCTGTTCTGGGGATGGCACCTGTCGCTAATGGGGTCTAGAGCTGTCAGATGACACAGTTCTAGGCACTGGACACGGGTGAACCACAGTCTTTCCTTATGCCTACCCATCCTTCCAGGCGCTAAGACATCTCTGCTGTCTCATGCGGCTCCTGGGCTGAGATTTCCCAGCATTGCGCTTGATTTAGCTGATCTGAGCAATCCTGGGGTGACATACAGTGTCAGGGCAGACACTTACTGGTGCTTCTAGCCCAGGAGATGAGAGGACATTCTCTTAGCTAGAGTGACAGATTGGGACAGGCCTGTGCTGAGACAGACGAATGTACTGGAGAAAAGCAGAGGTCAGCAACAGAGTCCAACAGGCCTTACAGACGTGAGCTGTGACCCTGGGCCCCCAAGTATGGCTGTGCGGTGCCGCCACAGATGGGACGAGAGTGTGGAGATGAGGGCCCCTGCCCCTGTCCTCCCTCTGTGTGTTCCTTTCAGAGTTATCTGCTATCTGGGGTTTGTGAAGGAGCCGCTGCTGGAGGAAGAAGGAAAGAATAACTGTGTCTGGCCGTAGACAAAGTCAGAAGCAGAGACAGAGAACACACACTGGCAAGCCCAGGGAGTAAGTCCTGCCTTGTGACGATTTCCAGAGCCGGGCTGCTAGGGGCAGAGGAGTGATTGGTGCTTGGCCATGGGGGGTGAACCATCACAGAACTTGGCCATGGTTCTCAGCATACCAGGCCACTGCCCGGTCTGCTTAGGGCGCTCAGCCAACTGTGGGTCAAGAGGGTTCAAGGTCTTGCAAGTTCTGCCTTTGAGACAAGGTTAGGAGTTGATGGAGTTTCCCTTGTCCGCTGCAAGTTGGGGACCTAAGGAAACAGGTGCTAGTGTCTCTTCTCCATGTCACAAGCCATGAGCAGATCAAATGGGACCTTTCAGAAATAGCATCCAGCTGTGGCGCCCCTGCTCAAGCAAATCTCCCAAACAGGAGTCTATTCTTAAGGGAGCAGGTTACAGGGGATGGATCCCTTTTTGTTCCTCCCTGTCCTCTGGAACCTCCTCCCCGTCTAGTTCTGGCCACCATAGGAGGTTGTGGAAAGGGACCTGGACATACACATTCTCTGAGTTCCCACTCAGACTTGTTTTTTTTTTTTCTGAGTGGCAGGAGTCAAAAACAGGCCATGAAGAGGGAGACTGGGCCCTTTGGAGGTGACAGGAATTCTCACATCAGTACAAAGCAGGCGCCCAGTCTGCTGCACGTGACCTGTTCCCATGGCCCTGAAGATGCCCCACAGCGATGAGCGAAGGAGAAGAGGCGGTGGAGCCGGCCCTGGAGATGATGACCTAGGAGCGAGACCGAAAGTGCTGGTGCAAGGGGACAAATTGTCCATCTGCTTCCTGCTATGGGGGGTCAGTGTCTGAGCCCCTGTCTCCTGTCTGGAATCCGCATGACACTGATGCCTCTCCTCACTCCTCTCCACAGATGCAGGGGAAGGACACAGCAGGGCACTGCCTGTGGCCACATTGGGGCAGTTATCGCTGTTCCCTCAAGCCAAGGTTCAGTCCTCAGACCCCTCATGGTTCCCCAGCTCCTCCAGGATGAGCCCCAGCACTGAGTTTATGGTCAGCACCGAGCACAGCAGGTGTGGCCCCAAGCTACAACAGAGGTGCCAGGTATAAAAAGCGGCAAGGTCAAAAATAATTTTGTATTTTGATTATTTTGAGTCACACCGTTGATGCTCAGAGGTTCCTCCTGGCTCTGCACTCAGGAATTACTCCTGGAGGAGCTCAGGAGTATGTCGATAGACTATCATAGATATGCTGCCAAAAATCAACATGTGATGTCACAGGAGCCACTGTCTGCTGATCCTGTGTTTTCCCCATCAGAGGAAAACTTCAGAACGCAGTAGGATTTCTTTATGTCCTTCCCTGTTATTACTAAGCAGGATGAACTAGGGCAAAACAAAGCTGGACATTCTGGGGTTGCCGAATATCCGATGAAAGAATTTTAAAAGGCTCTTATTTATATGGGCCAAATTCACTGTAGTGTTATGAGTTATTAGCAGATGGTCCAACCAGAAGTTGTAGATCACTCCCAACTTGAGGTTGATTGTAAACGGCATTAACTCCTGAGCAATATGCACAGTGGAGAACACGGTTGCAGAAGAGGCTTATAATATGTCTAGGGATAACCTAAGCCAGAGTGAAACTAGGGGCAGAACCTTAGATAATATAGCTGGCACTGGAGCAGCTGGTTACATGTTAACACGGCTTGCTAACATGTTGCTTATAAAATACCTTGCCACCAAGCTCGACATCTAGTAAAACACCTTGCAACCTGTGCGCCTTTAAATTGTAACTGTAGAGACGTGGAAGTGGTCCTTGAGGACAAACTTCTAATCAGCTTTGGAAGATGGATGTCACTCATTTCCTACCACGTCGCTACAAATGTCCACCACTACTGTAAAAGTCTTCTAACAGTGTAACTGTCACCACCATTTCAAAGGCCCACCACTCCAAGTGCACACCACTATTACAAAAGCCCACCAGCATTATTCGCAATTTTCTAACAGCACTTAAGCCTGCCCCTGGAGCAGACCCTCAATAAACTATTTGATATAGCTTGCTCTAGTTTGCTGACATGATCTAGCAAGGATTTCTTAGAAGATAGCGAAGATTGTCCAGTCTCACAGTGAACCAATGAGCCCTTGTATACAAGTTACTGATACTGTTATTACAGGATCAGTGTTTTGTGTACATATTCGGTTATTGCTTAGCTTCTACTTTACATGTATTGACAGTGTTGTGCTACTTGGCATGTGAGTGCAGTGGTGTTTGAGGTATTCCAAACTTTTAAACTGGGTAATAAAGTTGGAGTTTAATTTTTAAGGAGGTGGTATTGGCCGATAGGTATGACTGTCAGGCCATCCCGAAGAACAGGGAGTCGTGAGGGAGGCAGCTCTCTGGCCACGGCATATCGAAGGTGAGGGCGCAATAAAAAGGACCAATGGTGGTTGTTGGGTGGGGGAGGTCCCTCAGGCCCACGAGGACTTTGTGACTCAAGTGAAAAGCTGAGCAGTCTTCACTGTTGACGTCACTCTGTGGGAGTGCTGGATTTCTCACTGGCCAATGGGGTTGCAGACCCGAGACCACGCCCACGACCTTGCCTATAAAGCTCAGGGGACCTCCCCTTCTGGCACCGTCTCGCAGAGAACCAGTTTATGTGGTGAAATCCTCATACTCTGACTCTCGAGATGTGGCTCCAACCCCCGGCTCCGTGTTCCCCTCCTCCACTGTGTGTCTCCTTCCCCCCCCCCCCTTGTGGCATCCATCCCCACAACCCTGTGCCAACCCATACTGGATTGCAGAGGACTAAGCTGGCCAAAGAACAGAAGATGGTGAGAACAAGCGCTGGGACTGGCATGTGTGGCCCAGTCTAAGGTCTTGTAATGTCACCCCCCCCCCCCCACACAGGCCGGTTCGTGGGCCAGATGACCCTTGTCCCCCTTGCAGTCTTGGCCCAAGTCGAGAGTCAGTCCGGTCCTCAGCAGTGTCTACCAGCAACAGAACTCCCCAGGGACTCTGGGCTAGTTACGTCCAGGGTCCCCTCATCCAGGAGCTTCCTGGACCCTCTGTCCAAGGAATTGGCCTTCCCTGGGCTCCAGGTGTCCTAAGACCTCCTTGGGCACCTTGTTCCTAGCCCTCCGCGGGGCTGACACTGTGGCCTGGGACAGGGCCTCAGGGATCTGTTCCCGGCTGTCTGTCTGTCCTTACAGAATATGAGGCTTAGAACCAAGGTCCAAAGCCCCAAGCTCTAAGAGACTTTCCCCTCTGGTGTTACTCTTCTTGGTCCCCATGTGCGGTTTGGAGGTGTCCAGGGTCGTGCCCCCTCAGTTGGGATCTGGCCTACCCCTGGTACTAGATAGTTACAAAAGCATTGACACATTGGGAGCCACTGTTTGGGTTTGGGACCATGTCCTTACTCAGTGTCATGCCTCAGGTGGAAGTGCGGAACCAAAGGGCCCAGTCCTCAGGGCAGCAGGACGAGTATCTGACCCAGCTCCAGCAGTTCCTGCTCACAAGCCAAAAGCATCTGGACAGCTACCGGCAGCTGGTCTCTGAGAAGGAGGAGCTGCAGCAGCAGGTGCTGCAGCAGAGGCAGCTCCTGGACCAGCTGCAGCAGGAGCGACCCAGAGGGCATGGGGTCCTGGAGGATGCTCTGAAGGAGCTGAGGGAGACCCAGGTGAGAGTCGCGGCAGGCGCTCAAGGCAGGAAGGCGGCAGCCAGCTCCTTCCCTGCTCTTTTCTGACCGCCCTCTCCTTTAGGAGCTCCTCAGACAGTCGCAGGAGGAGAATCAGCAGCTCCGGGCCCTGCTGAAGTCACCTGCGTGCCCTGAGAAGGGTGAGTGCTAGGGGGAAAGGGTCCCCTGGAGGGAGAATCCTCCTTTGGGAGGCAGGTGGTCGTGCTATGGGAAGGGTGACCAGGAGAGTCCCGCCCAGGCCTCTCCTCCCTTCTTGGCTGGCTCAGACCCTGGTGCTGCCCCACAGCCAGTCCACTGCCAAAGGACACAGAGGTAAAGGGGAAAGAGGTGCTGGAGCCTAAGAAGCCCATGGAGGTGAAGGCCATTGTAAACCCAGAGGTGGACGCGACCTTGAAGACCAGTGAAGTGGAGGTGATGATGGAGAAGGAGTCGGCCAAGAATAGGAAGATTGTGGTGCCGCAGGCGATGGGCTGGTCTCCAAGTTCCCGCTTATTCCCATTCTTTTACCGCAGTGATGGACCCTACCCTCTCCAAGTCATCCAAATCTAGCCCCAACCCAGTCCTTCCCTGCTGCTCCAACTGTTCTCCTCTCACCCTCCTCCTCCTCCCACGTTCCTGCTCCCGTGCTCCTCCTCTCTTTTTAGTATTTAATAAAATAAGGCACTACAGAACCTGAGCGTCGTGAATTCCCCCCCAAATCTACCAAACAGCGATTCCTGAGAGGCAGAAATGTCCACAATACTGGTCACCAGGCTTACAGTAGCGGAAAAATCCTCCACCAGTAGCCACCGGGGCTCTGGGCGGGGGTGGGGGGTGGGGGGCAGAAAACTTCCCAAGCTAGCCACCAGGAATTCTTGGGGGCAGATATGTTCCCAACATTTGCCACCAGGAACTTATACCCTAGCTCCAGAAACATGTTACGGTGTTAGATTTGTTCCCCCACCACTAAATACCTGGTTTTCAGGGCAGAAATGTCCTTCCCCAGTGGGTACCAGAGAGTCCATAAGAGACACACCCTCCCGCAGCTCAGCCAGAAGAGTCGGGACAGGCAGTGGCTACCCCCTTTCTCCAATTTGGACTCCGTGAAGAGACTGGATGAAAATTGCCCCCGCATCCCATAGCTTCAGACATTTTAGGATCATGGGGAAAGCCAAGGTTATGGGCTGCCTCGCAGCCCAAAGATTCTCCCAATATGTGAACAGGAGATTGTCTCCATTTCCTTGTGTCCTCTTTTATTTCTTTAAGTAGTGTTTTGTAGTTTTGTTTGGACCAGTCCTTTAGCTCCTTAGTTAAGCTGAATGTGAGTCTGGGGACATTGGTGTTGGGAAGGGCGCACTGGTGGAAGGACAGGTGCTGGAATACTGTATGTCTGAAACCCAATCATGAACAGCTTTGTAATTGTGTATCTCCTCGAGGGGTTGCAGGTGTGGCTGTGGTGCCCAGCTGTGTAGGCAGGTGCCAGACAGGAGACAGGCTTGTCTACACCCAGGGTTCTCCCCAGTGGGCCCTAGATGGTTGATAGTCTGACTTGAAAAGACTGGGCCCCTTGGAGTGAAGCCAGAGCCACGGCAGAGCCTGGCAAGCTACCCGTGGTATATTCGATATTGCAAAAACAGTAAAAGGAATGAACCTCATTCCCAAGAAATGGAGACATTACTGGCGCCTACCCGAGCAAATCGATGTACAACAGGAAGACAAGTGAAGTCTTTAATACAAGTGATCTCACTGTAATGTCATAATATTTAAATAAAAATTAAACATCTACACACCCAATAACATGCAAGCAAAATACTTCAAACAGCCTCTAACAAACTTTAAGGAGGACAGTGGAAGCAGGAAAAGAGCAGATGGAGACTTCAACCAGCATCATATCACCTCTTGATAGATCAGTGAGAGTAAAATGCAGCTAGGATATAACTCACATTGAAGGAAGAAATGGAAGAGAGTGCATGAATAGATATATCCAGGGCGATTTTTGTTTTGTTTTGTTTTGTTTCGTTTCTCAATAAAATCAAGAGGGTTCAGAGCAATAATACAGTGAGAAGGTTTGCACTTTTCCTCTGACCATTGTCGCTCCACACATTCATCCATTAATAGGCAAATTTCAAAACTTCATTTTTCCTAATGGCCACGTAATATTCCATTGTGTAGATATACCGTGGTTTCTTCAACCATTCGTGTTTTCCAGGGCACTCAGGTTGTTTCCATATTCTGGCTATTGTGAAGAATGCTGCTCTGCACATAGAAGTGCAGATGATGTCTCTGCTGCGTGTTTTTGGGCCCCCAGGGTATATTCCCTGGAGTGGTATAGCTGGGTCCCATGGGAGCTCAATTTCTTGTTTTGGGGGGAATGTCCATATTGTTTTCCAAAAAACGCTGGACTAGTCCTCATTCCCACCAACAATGGATAAGAATCCCTTTCTCCCTGCATCCATTCCAGCACTGGATGTTCTTGCTCTTTTGGATGTGTGCCAGTCTCTGTGATATGAGATGCTATCTCATTGTCCTTTTGATTTGTATCTCCCTGAGGATTCATGATGAGCATGATTCATATGCTTTTGGCTATTCAAATTTCTAGGAGTTTTTTTTTATTTCTTCTTTCTATTTTTTGATGGGGTTGGCTGATTTTTTTTCTTGTAAAGTTCTATCGAACATCGGGCCCTTTTGAAGGAGTTGTTTGCATGAAGAATTGCTTCCCAGCCTGAGTTTTTGAGTCTGTGTTTGCTCTGCAGACTGCAGACCAGCCTACACAGCCCAGCTCATCGAGTTCCACCCTGCAGCAGTCTTTTTGAATCTGGCCCAGGTATGATGATCCAGAGACTCAGGGACATGGGGAGAGCTGCTACTGGCTCTCCCTCTGCCCAGCCTCTCATGAGGCACCCTAGGAGGGATGGCAGGTTCTAGCCCAGGCCCGCCACCCCAGCAGAGTCTCACAACAAGCCAGATGACCCAGCACTCCATGAGGGGCCTCCATTTTCCACACCGGACATCCCCCTCCTCAGAACTCCACCAGCAGACCAGCCTATCATAGTCTGGCTCGCGTGACTACAAGCGTTCGCATGGGTCATCCATAAATGCTGGATTTTTAGATGACTACAAGCGTATGCTATCCGCACTGCAGAGCCTGGCAAGCTATCCGTGTCGTATTTGATATGCCAAATACCTGTACCAATTATAGACTTCATTCCCATGACCTGATGGAATGGCTTGAGGCTCCTTATGTTCCTGGAGCAAGTAGGTGCCCTTGGGCTCTACATGCATGAGACAGGTCATATGGAGATATTACTGGTGCCCGCTCGAGCAAATCGATGATGGACTGGAAGACATTGATACAGTGATACAGTTTTCTCTGACTATTCAAATGTGTTTCTTGTAGGAAACAGAATGCTGCACTCAGTTTTTTGATCCATTTTGCCATTCTGGGCCTCTTTTTTGTTCCATTCCATAATTTTATTTTATTTTTTCAGTGTAACACAACAGAACCTAGAGATGACATTTTCTAACATAAGCATTTTTCTTTTGTTCAATTCCCCAAGAATTTACAATCCTCTGATTTTGTTACAACAAACTTCAAAACAGGAAGTTGAATATAAACAACAACAAAAAATGAATATTGAATTATTTACAACTGTATCCCTAGTCTTCCCCCAATACTTTTTTCTTTTTTTTTTTCCTTTTTAGGGTCACACCCGACCATGCTCAGGGGCTACTCCTGGCTCGGCACTCAGGAATTACTCCTGACGATGCTAAGGGGAACATATGGGATGCCGGGGATCGAACCCAGACCGACACAGGCCGGCTGCGTGCAAGGCATATGCCCTATCTTCTGAGCTATAGCTCGGCGCCCCAATACTTTTTAACTGTAAACATTGATTGATTGATTGATTTTTATTATAGCACCACGAGATTTACAGTTACAAAAGTGTTCATATGTTGACTCAGTCAGTGTTCCAGCACCTACCCTCCACCAGTGCCCTTTTCCCAACAACAGTATGCCCTAATTCCCTCTGCCCCAGCCTGCATCGACAGCAGGAAATTTTCACTTCACTCTCTCTCTCTATTTCTGCTTCTTTCTCTCACTCTTTATCACTCTCTCTCCTTTCTCTTACATATTGTGGATTGCAATACATACATTAGAAGTTATCATGTATATCCTTTTGCCTACTTTCAATGCTCAGTTGTATGCTGGTGTTATTATTAACCATAATTAGTAGTAAACTGTTCCTTTTCTGTGTTGTTATTTACCATAATCATTGTAATACTCTTCCTTTCCCTGTGTTACCTAACCTCTGACTCCCACACTCCAATTTTAGGGCACCCACTGTAGACCTCCTGTTCCATGTATTTGTCTGGCCTTGGATATTGGTATCATGCTATTTTTTATATCCCACAAATAAATGCAATCATTCTATATCTGTCATTTCCCCTCTGGCTAATTAAACTTAGCGTGATCCTCTCCATGTCCATCCATTAATAGGCAAATTTTATAACTTCATTTTTCCTGACAGCTGCATAGTATTCCATTGCGTAGATGTACCCCAGTTTCTTTATCCAGTCATCTGTTCTCAGGCACTCTGGTTCTTTCCAGATTCTGGCTATTGTGAATAGTGCCACTATGAACATAGAAGAGTAGATGACATTTCAACTATGTACTTTTGGTCTCACCGGGCACATTCCCAGATGTGATATTGCTGGTTTAAACGGTAACTCAATGATATTGGTATCATGCTATTTTTTATATCCCACAAATAAATGCAATCATTCTACATCTGTCTTTTACCCTCTGGCTAATTTCACTTAGCGTGATTCTCTCCATGTCCATCCATTAATAGGCAAATTTTATAACTTCATTTTTCCTGACTGCTCTATAGTATTCCGTTGCGTAGATGTACCCCAGTTTCTTTATCCAGACATCTGTTCTCAGGCATTCTGGTTCTTTCCAGATTCTGGCTATTGTGAATAGTGCTACTATGAACATAGAAGAGTAGATGATATTTCCACTATGTACTTTTGGTCTCACAGGGCACATTCCCAGAAGTTATATGGCTGGTTCAAACAGGAGATCAATGCGTAGTCTTTGGAGGAATGTCCATATTGTTTTAAAAAAAAGGCTGTACTGGTTCACATTCCCACGAGTAGTGGATGAGAGTCTCGAAAGCTAGATATTGAGCTACCATTTGATCCAGCAATAGCACTCCTGGGAATATACCCTAAAGACCGAAAAACACATAGCAGAAACACTATCTGTACTTCTTTATTCATCTCTGCGCTATTCACTATAGCTAGAATCTGGAAACAACCTAAATGCCCGAGAACAGAGGACTGGCTAAAGAAACTGTGTTTCATCTACACTATGGAATACTATGCGGCTGTCAGAATGGATGAAATTATGAAATTTACTTTCAAATGGATGGACATGGAGTCTATCATGCTGGTGAAATTAGTCAGAAGGAAAAGGACAGATATAGAATGACTGCATTCATTAATAAGATATAAATAGATACCAGTGTTTTTCTAAATATGGGAAATGGTAATGGCAGATTAAAACTCACCACTGAATATACACAAAGAGACTTAAGTGATAAACTCTAAATATCTGCAGGGCTAGCCACAA
Source organism: Cryptotis parvus (assembly GCA_021461705.1). Lineage (NCBI taxonomy): Eukaryota > Metazoa > Chordata > Mammalia > Eulipotyphla > Soricidae > Cryptotis > Cryptotis parvus. The sequence goes on from JAJIBD010029549.1 coordinate 18,900, forward strand.
TGTGTAAAATAAGAGGGAGAGAGATGCAGAGACAGAGAGAGAGATAGAGAGAGAAAGAGAGGAAACTGGGGTACCTGCTATTAAGGCGGCCTGGGGGGGGGGGGAGGAGGGGTACATTGGTGGTGGAAATGGGGCACTGGTGGAGGGATCGGTGCTGAAATACTGTATTGCCAAGAACCAATTATGAACACCTTTGTAATTGTATGTTTCACGGTGGTATAATAAAAAAATTAAAAAAAAAATAAAGTGGCCAAGGGACTGGAAGAGGAGACCATAATATACATGGAGATGGTGGCAAGAACCCCAGGGAAGGTGAATCTGCCAGGCAACGTGGACAGAGAAGAGAGCGTGTTGAGCATCACACGTGCTCTTGGGTCCCGGGACACCCCCTGCCTCATTTTGAATCTCTCCCTGCAATTTGCTCACCTAACTGTTCCCCTGAAGCCTGAGAGCCAGCCTCCAGGCAATCCAAATATAGATCTCTGTACCCCATTAGGGGAATGAAAGAGGCTTCAGCAGGGCACCCCACAGGCTTGCCTCAGTCTATGTCTTAGTCGCCGCTGGATTCTCCACCCCAGCCTTAGCCAAGGCACAAAGAGCAGGCTGAGAAACTGCAGAAGGGAAAGTAAAGAACTAATGTCTGCTACAGAGACAGACTGAGCTCTGACTGGAGTAAGTGGCTGCAGCTTCTGAGCCAGGGACCAGACATGCCCCAGGGAGTTACCTGGTGTGAAGAAGCATCAGCCCGGCGAGAGTTCCGTGACTTGTTCAACTTCATGCCTCCTACGACGGGTCAGATGGAGAGGAGCACCTGAATGTCACCATGGTCCTCCCTCAGGCCGCCTTTAGCTTCTCCAGCTGAGGAGTGAAGGTCAGCACTGCTGTGGGGGACTAACAGACAAAGGAGGAAGTCATTCACCTCTTAGCTACCTGTGCTGCACCACAGCCAACACCAGAGGCCAAAAGACAACACTGGGTGTGCAAAGCCCTGAACTATCCCCTCCTAGAGAGACCCGTGTCCACATTCTTCAGGGTGTCACCAAGCAAAGCCTCTCTTCCATGTTTTCCACATGTGTGAGAAGAAATTAAAAATACCAAAAGAGTTTACATGAGGGAAAAAGTGAAGAAAACAGGAGGGTGGTTATCCCTGAGAGCCACTAGGGCTCATAGTTCACCCTCACACATGCCCAGACCCCCCATCTCTCTCTCTCTCTGTCTCTGACTCCAAGGTCACAGGCAGCACCAAAAGGCCTGTAGCCCTGGGTCAGGAGAGGCTATGTCAGGCACACCCAGAACCCTGGAAATGATTCGGGCGCTGAGGGAGAGGTAGAGCTATAAAAACCAGCCAGGCCGAGGCTCCTGTCACATTTTTCTTCCGCATGCCTGCTTTCACCAGGCAGTGAAAATAAGCCTCCAATGAGCCTGAACCTTTACAACTGTGGGGCAGCCTTGGTGTCTACCATCCTGGGAGGCAGCAGGTTAATGCTGATATACTGGACAGAGCGGAAACCTGGCCCATTAAGCTCCCTCCACTGTCGGTGAGCTCTCTCTGCTTGACCAATGGTCTCAACCAATGCCCCCGTCCATGCGCCTACCCCAATAGCTTCCAGCACTGGACAGAGGTTTGGTGGAAGCAGGCTGGCCTACTGCGCCATCTCTAGACCCTCTTGGAGTATAGAGATGGGGATAGGACGTAGTGAAATCTTGTGGTTCGCACCTGTCAGTTGTAGGCAGTTACAGGCAGTTAGAAGTTCCAGTTTGTGGCTTTTACTTCCAAGCCACTTTGTCTTCTGTGCTTTGTGAGTTTTGTTTTCTTTTCTTTTGTTTTCTGGCCATACCTAGGAATGCTCAGAGATTTCTTCTGGCTCAGAAGAAACCTGTGAATCCCTCTCAGGAATCCCTCAGGAATCCCTCTTCGGGAATCACTTTTGGTGGGCTCAGAAGTCCATTTGAGATGCCAAGGATCAAACCTAGTAAGCCAACTGCATGCAGGAAAATGCCCTACTTTCTGCATTATCATTCTGGTCTCCCGTGCCGTCTCTTTGCTGTTTGTTTGCTTTTTTTGTGTATTTGGTTGTTTTTTTCATTTCCGGTCACAACTGGCATTGCTCAGGGCTTACTACTGACTCTATGCTGAGGAATTATTCCTCGTAGTGCTCAGGGGGAGTATATGCGATGCCACTGATTAAACCCATTTCAGTACTGTGCTGTCTTTCCGCCCTTCTCCCCCGCCCCCAACATGTATTCACATGACACACATTTCTCTCTGCTTTTCTGCTTTTGTCCATTCTGGAGAAAGCCAGGTTCTCTACTAAATATATATCCTCCTTTACTCTCCCTTCATAACTTTCTAAGTAAATCACTTTTCATAAAAATGGTCTAAGAGAGAGAGAAGAGAATGAAGGAAGGGAGATAGGAAGGTAGAAAGGAAGGAGAAGGTAGATAGGAAGAAAGGAAGGAAGTGAAGAAGGAAGGTAGGAAAGAAGGAATTAAAGTAGAAGTGAAGGAAGGGAATAGGAGCACACTGGAAAGAATCTTTAAAACAAACAAAACAGAGTGGGAAACCTAGCTCAATAATTGGGGAATTGCCCAGGTTCACTCCCCAGCATCACTTGCATCAAACAAAACAGAGTGGGAAACCTAGCTCAATAATTGGGGAATTGCAAAGGTTCACTCCCCAGCATCACAGCATCACCCGTGGCTCCAAAGCTACAACAGAGGCGCCAGGTCTACAAAAACTGCAAAGTCAAATATATTTTTTTATTTTGAGCTGGTCCCTATCTTTGGGGGAATCTCGGAGCAGACACAATAGGAGTGCAGGCAGAAATGGACAGATTTCATAATTTTATATGGCATAAATAATTTTATCATGAATCCCCTTTGTCCCAGATCAGTATTCTGTTCTCACGGGTTCACACGTGTGACTTACATGTAGATATGGCCATTTAGGATCAACAATAAAGTAATCGATTCTCCTTGTTCAGAGACATGCCAATGCCCCCTCCGGGCAAACTAACGTGTCTCTGACTCTAAAGGTAATGCCTAAGTGAATTATTCTGATGCATTTTGGGTCTTAGTGGGATCCAGAGTCTGGGATTGCTAGCTATAGATTCATAGTAAAAAGTATCAATGCCATTTCCTACAAATTACATTCCGAACTGCTTTCTGGTTAAGAGATGCAGCCACTCCTCATTCTGCTAGGGAGATTTTGCCTCTGGAAATCAGCTCTGGCTTCTGTGAAGCTTGAGCCAAAGGCCCACCTAAAGATCTACATTCCAAAAGGGTCATTTTCCTGACTTCACCTATAGATAGCTTAGCTGGAAGATTTTGGCTGACTTCTGTCTATAAAAGAAGGTAGGAAAAGAAGAAGGGGCCTATTTGCCATTTTGACTTCCCTTGGCATTTGCTTCTCTCTGTCCTCTCTATTCTCTGTTGGGCTTGAACACATCGTGGCAGCCATCTGGGCCAACAGGTGGCCGGGGTTCCCAGACGGGAAACCATAGTCTTGGGATTTTCCTGTTCTTGGATTGTATATCAGAACCTGTGATAGTCAAGTCTTATAAAACTGCACCATATTCTTGACTTTTTATCCATTCCCTGCTGGTTTTGTAGGTAGAAGGGAACTCGTTTCCTGGTATTGTTGGGGACCCCAGCTGTCCCTAACACATGGTGTTAGACAGAGGTTCAAATCCATTTTTTTACATGTAGCTGCTCAGTTTTCCCAGCACCACTTGTTGAAGAGGTTTTCCATGCTCCATTTTGTACCTTTTGCTCCTTTGTCAAAGATTAAATAATCGTGTATTGGAGGATGGGTGTCAAGATCCTCAACTCTATTCCATAGGTCCAGAGGTCTGTATTTAATCCAATACCATGCTGTTGTAATTACTACTGCTTTGAAGCTGTGAAGTCAGGTTATTAATGTGGGCCCCCTTTTTTTCCGGATGGATGCTTACAGAGCTATGAACTTTCCTCTTAACACAGCTGCCACTGTGTCCCACAAGTTCTGATAGATGGTGTCTTCATTATCATTTGTTTGCAGGTATCTTTGGATTTCCTCATTATTTCTTCTATGACCCACTGCTTGCTCAGCAGTGAGCTCTTCAGTTTCCAGGTGTTTGGTTTGACTCCCTAATTCTGTGCGTGATTGACTTCCATTTTCAGTGCATCATGGTTGAAAAAGAGAGTTGACACAATTAGTATCTTTTTATTTTTATTGAGATATGCTTTGTGGCTCAGCCTGTGGTATACCTTGGAGAATGGTCCATGTGCACTGGAGAAAAATGTGTATTCAGGTTTTAGCGGGATGAAAAGCCCTGTATATATCAAACAGCTCTCTCTTCCATTCTTCCTTCAGGGCTATTTCTTTGGTGAGTTTCAGTCTTGTCGATCTATCAATAGTTGATAGTTGTGGTGAAGTCTTCAACTACTATTGTGTGTCTAATAACAGTTGTTTTAGGTCTTTTTCTGGCTCCTCTTGGGTGCATAGATGTTTAGGAGCATAATTTCTTCCTGAGATGCATATCCCTTCATTATTAAGAAATGGTATTCACTGTCCCTTGTAACTTTTTTTCAGCCTGAAGTCTATGTTGTCAGATACTAGTATGGCCACAATGGCCTTTTTGGAGGAGTTATTTGCATGGAGAATTGTCTTCCAACCTTTTACTTTGAGCTTGGGTTTGCTTGATTATTTCGATGTGTTTCTTGTAGACAGCAAAATCGTGACTTCAGATTTTTAATCCATTTTGCCATTCTGTGTCGTGTCTCTTAATAGGCGTATTTAGACCATAGACCTTGAGACAATCTAGACATGGTATTTTGTGCCATCTTCCTGTTTAAACTTGTTGTGCTTTTGGGTTTTGTCTTGTCTTAAAGTATCTCCTTCAGTCCGTCTTTTAAAGTTGGTTTTAAGTCTGTGAAGATCCCCAGCTGTTGTTTTTCCATATAGTTCTGTATCAAACCTGAATAGAGTCTAGCCAGGGCAAGTTTTCGTGGCATTGATTTCACTGATTTTTTTTCACTATAACCAAACCTGTTTTTTGACTTGGAGGGTTTTGTCTGATAAATCTAATGTAAATTGAAGGGATACTACTTTGTATGTAATTTTCTTCTTTGAGCCTCCCTTTCAATCCTCTTGGACTTCGACCCGCAGTGACATATCATTCAAGGAAGGCAGATGCTACATCCTGGGGCTCCACAGAGATTTTGCTGGTCTAGACCCAGGGCCGCCCCAACATGGTGGTGAGCTCTTGAACCTTTGGGCAACGGATCCACAGGAACCGAGGTTTCCTGCTTGTCCCTAGATCCTTCCACTCAGAGGCAAGCAGAGGTCGGCTCACTGGCATGATTTGCAAAGGAGAAACACATGTGTGAGGTCCAGCAGGTAAACCATCGGACAGCAGAGAGGCAGATCCCAGAGAGTGGGAGACCTGGGGACCATAAGGTGAGTGTAAGCACAGCCACCCAGACTGAGAGCAGGTCTGCACATTTTGGTACCCCACTCCTCCTGACTTCTGAACTGGTTGCTGTGGGTGTTACAAGGTGCGCTGCTATCTGCACGCAATAGTCCAGCCCCAGGACCTCCTCAGTCTCTCCTTATCCCTAACCACTCCTTTCAGCGATGTCCCATAGGACATCGTTGCTGTCTCACAGAGCTCATTCCTGACCTGAGTTCACCCAGCATTGGAGCATGCATGATTCAGACGTTCTGAGGAAGCCTGCAGGGGACACACAGTGTCTGGGTAGACACTTATTCTTATTTCTAGCCCAGTAGATGAGAGGACATTCTCACAGCTCAAGAGACTGCTGAAGCAGTGACAGATGGGCACAGACTGGTGCAGAGAGAGACGAATGTACTGTTACATGGGTACAGAAGGAGTTCAGCACCAGAGTCCAACAGGCCTTACAACACAGGAGTTGTGACCCTGGTCCCCTAACTATGGCTTGTGGTGTTGCCAAAGATGGGGCGTGTATCAGTTGACAGGGTCCCTGCCCTTCCCTTTCGTGTTCCCTTCAGAGTTAACTTCTTCTGTCTGGTTTGTGAAGGAGGAGCTGCTGGAGTAAGAAGGAAAGAATAACTTTGTCTGGCTGAATCCTGGCTCTAAACTTCTGGAATCACTTGGGGGATCATGTGGGTTGGGGGAACATATCGAGGTTGACCGTATGCAAGGTGAATGCATACACACTTTGTTGTTGCTCAGGCTCATATATTATATCTGTATCTGCTACAGGCCTGACAATGGAACGGTGTAATTGCTTCAAGTATAGGAGAAAAAAGTTTCAAGAATAGAACAGTATAGGCCTACATATATGTGCATATATTTGTTTATACACACACACAAAACACACACACATTCTTTTTCTTGGAAAGGGGGCTTCTAACCTCATTTCGGCATGTCAGGAGTCATTCCTGGCTGCAATGGGTCCCACTGGCTCAGACAGTATAAACCTACAGGCCAGTGTTGTTGGGGCCACCAGAGCCACTCACTTCAGAGCCTGGTGCTGGGGATACGACAGAGTATCTCACGCTCAAGGCATGTGCCTCCACTCTCTGAACCGTACCTCTGGGTTCACATTTACTGTTTGTTCGAGGGGCTTGGGGGCAGTATAAGATGCCAGGAATTTTCGTAGGAAAGCTTCATTTAAGCTATCCTTGGACTTCATTGAGATTTTGAGAAAAGAACTTTATTTTTTGTTTTCTTGTTTTGTTTCATTTTTTTTTTGGGTCACACCCAGCAATGATCAGGGCTTTCTCCTGGCTCTCTACTCAGGAGTTGCTTCAGCGATGGTCGATGGACCATATGGGATGTTGGGGCTCTAACCGGATCAGCCACATACAAGACTAATGCCCTCCTTGCTGAACTACTACTTGGAGCGGCCCTGAGAAAAGCACTTTAAGACGTCAATTTGGGATGCTCTTCCTTTTTATTTTTCTGCTCTTTTCCTCTGTTCTTTAAGTTGGAGAACTTCGAATGAATCGTTTCATTTCTCTTCTGCCTTCTCAACCTGTTGTCAAAATTATTTTATTGGTTGTTTTCAGAGCCTTAGCCAAGGCACAAAGAGCAGGCTGAGAAGCTGCAGAAGGGAAAGCAAAGAACTAGTGTCTGGTACAGACAGAGACAGACTGAGCTCTGACTGGAGTAAGGGGCTGCAGCTTCTGAGCCGAGGGGCCAGACATGCCCCAGGGAGTTACCTGGTGTGAAGAAGCATCAGCCTGGCAGGAGTTCCATGCCTTGTTCAACTTCATGCCTCCTACAACAGGTCAGATGGAGAGGAGCACCTGAATGTCACCATGGTCCTCCCTCAGGCCGCCTTTAGCTTCTCCAGCTGAGGAGTGGTCAGCACGGCTGTGGGGGAGTAACAGACAAAGGAGGAAGTCATTCACCTTTTAGCTACCTGTGCTGCACCACAGCCAACTCCAGATGCCAAAAGACAACACTGGATGCGCAAAGTCCTGCAAAATCCCTCCTGGAGAGACCCAAGGCCACATTCTGCAGGGGTGTCACCAAGCAAAGCCTCTCTTCCATGTTTTTCACAGGTGTGGGAAGAAATTAAAAATACCGAAAGAGTTAACATGAGGGAAAAAGTGAAGAAAACAGGAGGGTGGTTATCCCTGATTGCCACTAGGGCTCATAGTTCACCCTCACACATGCCCAGACCCCCCCATTTCTCTCTTTCTCTGTTTCTGACTCTCTCCAAGGTCACAGGCAGCACCAAAGGCCTGTAGCCCTGGGTCAGGAGAGGCTATGTCAGGCCCACCTTGAACCCTGGAAATGATTCATGCGCTGAGGGAGAGGTAGAGCTGTAAAAACCAGCCAGGCCAAGGCTCCCGCCACATTTGCCTTTCACAGGCCTGCTTTCACCAGGCAGTGAAAATAAGCCTCCAATGAGCCTGAAACTTTACAACTGTGGGGAAGCCGTGGCGTCTCCCATCCTTGGGCGGCAGCAGGTTAATGCTGGTATACTGGACGTGGCGGAAACCCGGCCCGTGAGGCTTCTCCACTTTAGGCTGAGCTCTCTTTGCTTGACCAAGGGTCGCAAACCATTGTCCCTGTCCAGGCGCCCACCCCAATAGCTTCTACATATGCTGCAGCACTGGGCAGAGGGTTGGTGGAAGCAGGCTGGCTTACAACCAGGGCTCTTGGGGTCTAGAGATGGGGGTAGGACGTAGTGGGATCCAATGGTGCGCACCTGTCCGTAACAGGCAGTTACAGGCAGTGAGATGTCCAGTTTGTGGCTTTTGCTTTCGAGCCCCTTTGTCTTCTGTGCTTTGTGAGTTTTGTTTTCTTTTGTTTTGTTTTCTGGCCATACCTAGCAATGCTCAGAGGTTTCTTCTGGCGCTGTACTCAGGAATCCCTCTTCGGGAATCACTTTTGGTGGGCTCAGGAGTCCATTTGAGATGTCAAGGATCAAACCTAAGCCAACTGCATGCAGGAAAATGCCCTACTTGCTGCACTATTATTCTGGTCCTCTGTGCTGTCTCTTTGCTTTTTATTGTGTATTTGGTTTTTTTTTTCATTTCCGGTCTCAAGTGGCATTGCTCAGGGCTTACTCCTGGCTCTATGCTGAGGAATTATTCCTTGTAGTGCTCAGGGAGTATATGGGATGCCAGGGATTAAACCCATTTCAGTCAAGTGCAAGGCAAATGCTTTACCCACTGTGCTGTCTTTCCGCCCTGCTCCCCGGCCCACCAACATGTATTCACATGACACACATTTCTCTCTGCTTTTCTGCTTTTGTCCATTCTGGAGAAACCCAGGTTCTCTACTAAATATGTATCCACTTTTACTCTCCATTCATAACTTTCTAAGTAAATAACTTTTCATAAAAATGATCTTAACAGAGAAAGAAGAGGAAGAAAGGAAGGGAGGAAGGGAGGAAGGTAGATAGGAAGAAAGGAAGGAAGTGAAGAAGGAAGGAAGGAAGGAAGGAAGGATTGCAGGTAGAAAGTATTAAGAAATAGGAGCACACTGGAGAGAATCTTTAAAACAAACAAAACAGAGTGGGAAACGTAGCTCAATAAGTGGGGGCTTGCCCAGGTTCACTCCCCAGCATCATTTATGCTCCCCTGAGCCCCGCCAGGGGTTGTCCCTGAGTATAGTCAGTGCGGCCTCCCAACCATAACCAAAGCCAAAGCAAACAGGGCCTTAGAGAAGGCTCAAAGGGCTGAGCACATCTTCGTGCACTGGAGGGCAAGGTTCAGTCCTCAGCCACCCCTGGTTCCCCTAGCACCTCCGAGAAGAGCCCCAGCATTGAATTTCTGGTCACCACGAGCACTGCTGAGTGTGGCCCCAAAGCTACAACAGAGGTGCCAGGTGTACAAAAGCTGCAATGTCAAATATGCTTTTTAATTTTGATTATTTTGAGTCACATTGTTGATGCTCAGGGTTTCCTCCTGCCTCTGCACTCAAGAATTACTCCTGGATATGCTCGATAGATTATCTTAGATATGCTGCCCAAAATCAACATATGGCATCACAGGAGCCACCACCTTCTGGTCCTGTGTCTTTCCCATCAGAGGAACAGTTCAGAATGCAGAAGGATTTCTTTATGTCCTTCCCTGTTATTACTAGGCAGGATAAATAAATAGGCAACTTTTGAATCTGGGCATCATGTATGTCCCCCAACTGTAGAAACCAGGGATTCCTGAGAGGCAGAAATGTACACAATACTAGTCACCTGGGTTCCAGGACCCGAAAATTTCCTCCAACACTAACCACCACTGCCTGGGGGCAGAAAAGTCCATGAAATAGTCTCCAGGGATTCTTGGGAGCAGATGTGTTCCCAACACTAGCCACCAGGAATTTGTGCCCTAGCACCAGACACATGTTAGGGGTGGCAGATTTGTTCCCCTATCAATAAATACTTGGTTTACAGGGCAGAAATATCCCTCCCCACTGGGTATCTCAGAGTCCAGAACAGAAACAACCTCCCGCAGCTAAGTCAGAAGAGTCGGGACAGGCAGTGGCCACCCCCTTCCTAATAGTAGGCCTCAGAAAAGAGACTGGGTTGATATTGCCTCCCCTACTCCTGTTGCTTCAGAAATGTTCTGAGCATGGGATAAGCCAAGGTTATGGGTTGCCTCAGAGCAGCTAGGGTACTTTCTCCTTCATGATGACTTGGGATATATGCAGAGGGTCCTGAGAGCGGTTCAGGGTCCTCAGGGCAGGCTCTTATGCAGGGGCTCAAGTCCATTCCCTGCCATCACATGTTGTCCTGAGCAGAAAGCCAGGGAGTAACCTGAGAGACCCCTAAATAAGAAACATCTCAGATAAATTCACACAATGAGGCTTGATAAATAAAGCAGTTACTTGTTGGTTGTGGGGAGGGGCTCAGTGCCTTAGAGGCAACGCTGGACTGTGGGAAAAAAATGAACCCCCCTTTCTGATCCACGTTAAAGCTGGACCACTCAAACCCTTGCCTTTGACCGGAAGGATAGCACAGTGGGGAGCACATTTGCCTTGCATGAGGCCAACCCGTCTTCTATTCGCAGCATCCCCTATGGTCTCCTGTGCACCATTCCTTGAGTGGTTTGTCTCTGCACTGGAGGTTTATGAATAATTCCTGAATTATTCAGAAATAATTCAGGTGTAATACCTGAAAGCAGAGCCAGGAGTAATCCTGAGCGTCACTGGGTGTAACCCCCAAAAATGTCTCTTGACTTTAATGGCCCCCTAAAGCCACACAACAGTCTGAGCTGGGAGCTCCCCTACCAGGAACTTGTCTGTTCTGGGGATGACACCTGTCGATAATGGGGTCTAGAGCTGTCAGATGACACAGTTCTAGGCACTGTTTGGGGCTGAGTTGGTGTAAGGGGAGGGGGGATTGAGGAGGACTGGTCCCGTTCTCCCTTACATTCACTGTTCTATAGCTCTGGATCTATACCAGGCTTGTGTGGTTTTGTCACTGGTTGGGCAAATCCTGCCAGGAGCAAAGGTTTCTGGATGGTGGGCATCCTGTCCATGGGGTCTCACCATGTCCCAGCCTATCAACTGCACTGCTTTCACAGGACAATGACTTGACTTGCTCCTATAGTACGTGTGTCTAAGTTGGGGTCCTACCACCAGGGTCCCTCTCTGTCCTACCTGAGATAGCGAAAGGCTTAGGTGTTATCACTGTGGTATCCCATCCACGTTCTTGTGTGGGACAGGTTCCCGGAGTGCCCCAAATCCCTGAATCCAGCACCTTAATGCCCACATACACGTTCAGTTTGGACATTCATATCCACTCCAATGGTCAGAACTCAGAGCCCAGGCTCAGCCCTCCTGAAAGCGAACTCCATAACCAAAGCCAAAGGAAACAGAGCCTGAGAAGGTTCAAATGACTGAGCACGTCTTCTCCAATGGGTGGCCAAGGTTCAGTCCTTAGACCCCTGTACCAATTATAGACTTCATTCCCATGACCTGATGGAACGGCTTGAGGCTCCTTATGTTCCTGGAGCAAGCAGGTGCCCTTGGGCTCTAATTGCATGAGACAGGTCATATGGAGATATTACTGGTGCCCTTTCGAGCAAATCGTGATGAATAACTGGAAGACAGTGATACGATGATACAGTTTTCGCTGATTATTCAAATGTGTTTCTTGTAGGAAACAGAATGTTGCATTCAGGTTTTTGATCCATTTGGCCACTCTGGGTCTCTTTTTTGTTCCAGTCCATAATTTTTTTAAATTTTTAAGAGTAACAGAACAGAGCCTAGATATGACATTTTCTAACATAAGAATTTTTCTTCTGTTCATTGCCCCAAGAATTTATAATCCTTTGATTTTGTTACAACAAACTTCCAAACAGGAAGTTGAATATAAATAACAACAACAAAAATGAATATTGAATTATTTACAACTGTATCCCTAGTCTTCCCCCAATACTTTTTTTCTTTTTTTTTCTTTTAGGGTCACACATGGGCATGCTCAGGGGCTACTCCTGGCTCTGCACTCAGGAATTACTCCTGACTATGCTAAGGGGAACATATGGGATGCAGGGTATAAAACCCAGACAGACACAGGCCGGCTTGGTGCAAGGCATATGCCCTACCTGCTAAGCTATAGCTCGGCCTCCCCAATACTTTTTTAACCGTAAACATTGATTGATTGATTGATTTTTATTATAGAACCATGAGATTTACAGTTACAAAAGTGTTCATATGTTGGCTCAGTCAGTGTTCCAGCACCCACCCTCCACCAGTGCCCGTTTCCCAACAACAGTATGCCCTAATTCCCTCTGCCCCAGCCTGCATCTATAGCAGGAAATTTTCACTTCACTCTCTCTCTATATTTCTGTTTCTCTCTCTCTCACTCTTTCTCCCTCTCTCTCCTTTCTCTTACACATTGTGGATTGTAATACATACAATAGAAGTTATCATGTATATCCTTTTGCCTACTTTCAATGCTCAGTTCTATGCTGGTGTTATTATTTACCCTAATTAGTAGTAAACTGTTTCTTTTCTGTGCTGTTATTTACCATAATCATTGGAACACTGTTCCTTTCTCTGTGTTACCTAACCTCTGACTCCCACACTCCCACACATTTGCAGTAGGTTCTATCCACTGATAAGACCTCCTGTTCCATGTATTGTCTGGACTTGGATATTGGTATCATGCTATTATTTTATATCCCACAAATAAATGCAATCATTCTATATCTGTCATTTCCCTCTTGCTAATTTCACTGAGCGTGATCCTCTCCATGTCCATCCATTAAGAGGCAAATTTTATAACTTCATTTTTCCTGACAGCTTCATAGTATTCCATTGCGAAGATGTACCCCAGTTTCTTTATCCAGTCATCTGTTCTCAGGCACTCTGGTTCTTTCCAGATTCTGGCTATTGTGAATAGTGCTACTATGAACATAGAAGAGTAGATGATATTTCCACTATGTACTTTTGGTGTCACAGGGCACATTCCCAGAAGTGATATGGCTATTCAAACGGAAGCTCAATGTCTAGTCTTTGGAGGAATGTCCATATTGTTTTCCAAAAAGGCTGTACCGGTTCACATTCCCATAACAGTGGATGAGAGTCCCATTCTCCCCACATTCATGCCAACACTTGTTGTCCTTGCTCTTTTGGATATGTGCAAGTCTCTGTGGTGTGAGATAATATCTCATTCTTGTATTGATTTGCATCTCTCTCATGATTAATGATGATGAGCATTTTTTCATAAGTCTTTTGGCCATTAGAATTTCTTCCTTGTTTAAGTTTCGGTTCATTTCTTCTTCCCATTTTCTGGATGGGGTTGGCTGTTTTTTTTTCCTTGTAAAGTTTTCCATGGCCTGATATATCCTGGATATTAATCCCTTATCAGATGGGTATTGGGTAAGCATTCTTTCTCATTCTGTGTGCTCTCTTTGAATCTTGGTCACTGTTTCATTTTGAGGTAAAGAAACTCCTTAGTTTCATGTAGTCCCGTATGTTTTTCTTTGCTTGCAATTGCTTTGTGAGTGGTGTTTTGTCTTTGAAGATGCCCTCAGCTTTAGTGTCGTGCAGGGTTTTTCCTATAGTTTCTTCAAATACTTTATGGTTTCTGGTCTGATATTGAGATCTTTAAACCATTTTTATCTGATTTTTGTGCATGGTTGTTGGGTGACATTCAGTACTGAGCATAAACCTCCGACTACAACACTTAGCTTACATGGAGAATTGGTCCCTGACTTTGGGGAATCTTCAGAGCAGACACAATAGGAGTACAGGCAGAATTGGACAGATTTAATAATTTTATATGGCATAAATAATTTTATCATGAATCCCCTTTGTCCCAGATTAATATTCTGTTCCCACGTGTCCACACGTGGGACTTACATGTAGATATGCCAAGAGTACTTGGCCATTTTTGATCAACCCTAAAGTAATCGATTCTCCTAGTTCAGAGACATGCCAATGCCCCTCCGGGCAAACTAACGTGTCTCTGACTCTAAAGGTAATGCCTAAGTGAATTATTCTGATGCATTTTGGGTCTCAGTGGGATCCATTGTCTGGGATTGCAAGCTATAGATTCATAGTAAAAAGTATCAATGCCATTTCCTACAAATTACATTCTGAACAGCTTTCTGGTTCAGAGATGCAGCCCCTCCTCACTCTGTTAGGGAGATTTTGCCTCTGGAAATCAGCTCTGGCTTTTGTGAAGCTTGATCCAAAGGCCCACCTAAAGATCTACATTCCAAAAGGGTCATTTACCTGACTTCATCTCTAGATAGCTGAACTGGAAGATTTTGGCTGGCTTCTGTTTATAAAAGAAGGTAGGAGATGAAGAAGGGGCCTATTTGCCATTTTGACTTCCCTTGGCATTTGCTTCTCTCTGTCCTCTCTAGTCCCTGTTGGGTTTGAACACATTGTGGGAGCCATCTGGGCCAACAGGTGGCCCGGGGGGCCCAGACGGGAAACCATAGTCTTGGGATTTTCCTGTTCTTGGATTGTATGTCAGAACCTGTGAGAGTCAAGTCTTATAAAACTGAACCATATTCTTGACTTTTTATCCATTCCCTGATGGTTTTGTAGGTAGAAGGGAACTTGTTTCCTGGAATTGTTGGGGACCCCAGCTGTCCCCAACACATGGTGTAGACAGAGGTTCAAATTCATTTTTTTACATGTAGCTGCCCAGTTTTCCCAGCACCACTAGTTGAAGATGCTCTACTTGCTCCATTTTTTACCTTTTGCTCCTTTGTCAAAGATTAAATAATCGTGTATTGGAGGATGGGTGTCAAGATCCTCAACTCTATTCCATAGGCCCAGAGGTCTGTATTTAATCCAGTACCATGCTGTTGTAATTACTACTGCTTTGAAGCTGTGAAGTCAGGTTATTAATGTGGGCCCCCTTTTTTTCCGGATGGATGCTTACAGAGCTATAAACTCTCCTCTTAACACAGCTGCCGCTGTGTCCTACAAGTTCTGATAGATGGAGTCTTCATTATCATTTGTTTCCAGGTATCTTTGGATTTCCTCATTGATTTCTTCTATGACCCACTGCTTGCTCAGCAGTGAGCTCTTCAGTTTTCAGGTGTTTGATTTGACTCCTAATCTGTGCGTGATTGACTTCCATTTTCAGTGCATCGTGGTCTGAAAAGAAAGTTGACACAATTCCTATCTTTTTATTTTTATTGAGGTATGCTTTGTGGCTCAGCATTTGGTATATCTTGGAGAATGGTCCATGTGCACTGGAAAAAAATGTGTATTCAGCTTTTTGGGGAATGAAAATCCCTGTATATATCAAACAGCTCTCTCTCTCTTCCATTCTTCCTTCAGGGCTATTTCTTTGGTGAGTTTCAGTCTTGTCGATCTATCAATAGTTGATAGTTGTGGTGAAGTCTTCAACTACTATTGTGTGTCTAATAACAGTTGTTTTAGGTCTTTTTCTGGCTCCTCTTGGGTGCATAGATGTTTAGGAGCATAATTTCTTCCTGAGATGCATATCCCTTCATTATTAAGAAATGGTATTCACTGACCCTTGTAACTTTTTTCAGCCTGAAGTCTATGTTGTCAGATACTAGTATGGCCACAATGGCCTTTTTGGAGGAGTTATTTGCATGGAGAATTGTCTTCCAACCTTTTACTTTGAGCTTGGGTTTGCTTGATTATTTCGATGTGTTTCTTGTAGACAGCAAAATCGTGACTTCAGATTTTTAATCCATTTTGCCATTCTGTGTCGTGTCTCTTAATAGGCGTATTTAGACCATAGACCTTGAGACAATCTAGACATGGTATTTTTGTGCCATCTTCCTGTTTAAACTTGTTGTGCTTTTTGGGTTTTGTCTTGTCTTAAAGTATCTCCTTCAGTCCTTCTTTTTAAAGTTGGTTTTAAGTCTGTGAAGATACCCAGCTGTTGTTTTTCCATGAAGTTGTGTATCAAATCTGAATAGAGTCTAGCCAGGGAAAGTTTTTGTGGCATTGATTTCACTGATTTTTTTTCACTATAACCAAACCTGTTTTTTGACTTGGAGGGTTTTGTCTGATAAATCTAATGTAAATTGAAGGAATACTCCTTTGTATGTAATTTTCTTCTTTGAGCCTCCCTTTCAGTCCTCTTGGACTTCTACCCCCAGTGACATATCATTCTAAGACGGCAGATGCTACATCCTGGGGCTCCACAGGGATTTTGCTGGCCCAGACCCAGGGCTTCCCCCAACACGGTGGTGAGCTCTTGAACCTTTGGGCAATGGATCCACAGGAACCGAGGTTTCCTGCTTGTCCCTAGATCCTTCCATTCAGAGGCAAGCAGGGGTCGGCTCACTGGCATGATTTGCAAAGGGAGAAACACATGTTTGAGGTCCAGCAGGTAAACCATCGGACAGCAGAGAGGCAGACCCCAGAGAGTGGGAGACCTGGGGACCACAAGGTGAGTGTAAGCACGGCCACCCAGACTGAGAGAAGGCCCGCAAATGTTGGTGGCCCACTCCTCGTGACTTCTGAACTGGTTGCTGTGGGTGTTACAAGGTGTGCTGCTATCTGCACGCAATAGTCCAGCCCCAGGACCTCTTCAGTCTCTCCTTATCCCTAACCACGCCTTTCAGCGATGTCCCATAGGACATCGCTGCTGTCTCACAGAGCTCATTCCTGACCTGAGTTCACCCAGCATTGGAGCATGCATGATTCAGACATTCTGAGGAAGCCTGCAGGGGGACAAACAGTGTCAGGGTAGACACTTATTTGTACTTCTAGCCCAGTAGATGAGAGGACATTCTCACAGCTAAGAGACTGCTTAAGCAGTGACAGATGGGCACAGACTGGTGCAGAGAGAGAGCGAATGTACTGGGACATGGGTACAGAAGGAGTTCAGCACCAGAGTCCAACAGGCCTTACAACACAGGAGTTGTGACGCTGGTCCCTTAACTATGGCTTGTGGTGTTGCCAGAGATGGGGCATGAATCAGGTGACAGGGTCCCTGCCCTTCGTTTCGTGTTCCCTTCAGAGTTAACTTCTTCTGTGTGGTTTGTGAAGAGGAACTGCTGGATTAAGAAGGAAATAAGAACTTTGTCTGGCTGAATCCTGGCTCTATAGTTCTGGAATCACTTGGGGGACCATGTGGGTTTCGGGGGATCAAACCCAGGTTGACCGTATGCAAGGTGTATGCATACCCACTGTGTTGTTGCTCAGGCGCATATATTATATTTGTATCTGCTACAGGCCCGACAATGGAACGGTGTAATTGCTTCAAGTATAGAAGAAAAAGAGCTACAAAAATAGAACAGTATAGGCCTACATATATGTACATATATTTGTTTATATACACACACACACAAAACACACACACATTCTTTTTTTTTTTTAGAAAGAGGGCTTCTAACCTCAGTTCCACTCGTCAGGAGTCATTCCTGGCTGCAATGGGTCCACTGGCTCAGACAGTATCAACCTCCAGGCCAGTGTTGTTGTGGCCACCAGAGCCACTCACTTCAGAGCCTGTTGCTGGGGATGCGACAGAGTATCTCACGCTCAAGCCATGTGCCTCCACTCTCTGAACCGTAGCTCTGGCTTCACATTTACTGTTTGTTCGAGGGGCTTGGGGGCAATATGAGATGCCAGGAATTGAAGTAGAAAGACTTCATTTAAGCTTTCCTTGGGCTTCATTAAGATTTTGGGAAAAGAACTTGCCAGTTCAGCCCCTCTCCATAGTAGTAGGTTGCTTCTGATTCAAGCCGGTAGGAGAGAGTCTGTTGCTAAATTATATTCTTTCGTTTGAGGGTTCACTGGTGTAAGTCAGTGTGACCCAGTATAATGTCCTTTGTTGAAGAAGGGAGATTTAAAAACTAATCTTCATTTATTTATTTATTTATTTGTTTACTTATTTATTTATTTGTTTATTTATTCATTCATTTATTTTGGGGGGTGTTACTCCTGTAGTGTTCAGGGGTTTCTTCTGGCTCTGCAGTCTGGAATTACTTGGCACTGCTCAGGGGACCATATGGGATGCTGGAGAATGCTGGAGATTGAACCTGGGCCAACCAACCTGCATGGCCAACCTGCATGCCATCACCACTGTGCTATTGCTCGAGCCCCATCATTTGACTTTTGCCTCAGCAAACAAGAATTCTGCAGATTCGCCAAGAATTTTGCTTTCCATGGATTATGGTTTATTTGACCGTGGACAATGGTTTATTTTTCCTGGATAATGGTTTATTTGGAAACTGATTGAGAGGTGCCCCTCTATGGCAGGAGCTGCTACACCTCAAAAGAAATGGTGATCAAAATACAAAGACAATCCACAGAGTGGGAAAGGATATTCACCCAATACCCATGTGACAAGGGGTTTATATCTAGGATATATCAGACACTGGTAGCACTTCCCAGAAAAAAACAGCCAACCCCATCAAAAAATGCGGAAAAGAAATGAACAGAAGCTTCTCAAAAAGAAGAAATTTGAATGGCCAAAAGGCATATGAAAAAGTGCTCTTTATCTTTAATCACAAGGGAGAGGCTTATCAAAACAACAATGAAGTACCATCTCACACCACAGAGACTGGCACACATCCAAAACAGCAGGAACAACCAGTGCTGGTGTGGATGTGCGGAAAAAGGAACTCTCATCCACTGTTGGTGGGATCGCCGACTTGTCCAGCGCTTTTGGAAAATAATATGGGCATTCCTCCGAAAAGTAGATATTGAGCTCCCATTTGATCTAGCAATAGCACTCCTGGGAATACACCTGAGGATGGAAAAACACCTAGCAGAAGCACTATCTGTACTTCTTTATTCATCTCTGTGCTATTCACAATAGCTAGAATCTGAAAACAACCTAAACGCCCTAGAACAGAGGACTGGCTAAAGAAACCGTCCCTTCATCTACACTATGGAATACTATGCAGCTGTCAGAAAAGACGAAATTATGAAATTTACCTGCAAATGGATGGACATGGAGACTATCATGCTGAGGGAAACTAGTCAGAAGGAAAAGGACAGATATAGAATGACTGCATTCATTAATAGAATATAAATAGATACCAGTGTTTTACTTAGTGTGGGAAATGGTAATGGCAGATTAAAGCTCACCATTGATTATACACAAAGAAACTTTAGCGATAAACTCTAAATACCTGCAGGGCTAGCCACAATGTGTACCAGAAGAGGGAAAGAGATGCAGAGACAGAGACAGAGAGAGAGAGAGAGAGAGGAAACGGGGCTACCTGCTATTGAGGCAGCCTGGGTGGGTGGGGGGGGAGGGGGTGTACATTGGTGGTAGAAATGGGGCACTGGTGGAGGGATGGGTGCTGGAATACTGTATTACCAAGAACCAATTATGAACACCTTTGTTATTGTATGTCTCTCGGTGGTATAATATCAATTTTTTAAAAAAAAGTGGCCAAGGGACTGGAAGAGGAGACCATAATATACATGGAGATGGTGGCAAGAGCCCCAGGGAAGGTGTATCTGCCAGGCAACATGGACAGAGAGGAGAGCGTGGTGAGCCTCACACGTGCTCTGGTGTCCCGGGACAACCCTTCCTCATTTGGATTCTCTCCCTGCAATTTGCTCACCTAAATGTTCCCTTGAAGCCTGAGAGTCAGCCTCCCGGCAATCCACCCTATAAACCTATGTACCCAGTTAGGGGAATGAAAGAGGCTTCAGCAGGACGCCCCCACATGCTTGCCTCAATCTACCTCTTAGTCGCCGCTGGATTCTGCACCCCAGCCTTAGCCAATGCACAAAGAACAGGCTGAGAAGCTGTAGAAGGGAAAGCAAAGAACTAATGTCTGCTACAGAGACAGACTGAGCTCTGACTGGAGTAAGGGGCTGCAGCATTTGAGCCGAGGGGCCTGACATGCCCCAGGGAGTTACCTGGTGTGAAGAAGCATCAGCTGGGCAGGAGTTCCGTGCCGTGTTCAACTTTATGCCTCCTACGACGGGTCAGATGGAGAGGAGCACCTGAATGTCACCATGGTCCTCCCTCAGGCCGCCTTTAGCTTCTCCAGCTGAGGAGTGAAGGTCAGCACGGCTCTGGGGGACTAACAGACAAAAGAGGAAGTCATTCACCTCTTAGCTACCTGTGCTGCACCACAGCCAACACCAGAGGCCAAAAACAACACTGGATGTGCAAAACCCTGCACTATTCCCTCCTGGAGAGACCCGTGACCATATTCTGCAGGGTGTCACCAAGCAAAGCCTCTCTTCCATGTTTTTGCACAGGTGTGGGAAGAAATTAACATTGTCAAAAGAGTTTACATGAGGGAAAAATTTGAAGAAAACAGGAGGGTGGTTATCCCTGATTGCCACTAGGGCTCATAGTTCACCCTCACACATGCCCGGACCCCCATCTCTCTCTCTGTCTCTGACTTTCTCCAAGGTCACAGGCAGCACCAAAAGGCCTGTAGCGCTGGGTCAGGAGAGGCTATGTCAGGCCCACCCAGAACCCTGGAACTGATTCAGGCACTGAGGGAGATGTAGAGCTGTAAAACCAGCCAGGCCGACTCTCCTGCCACATTTGCCTTCCGCATGCCTGCTTTCACCAGGCAGTGAAAAAAGCCTCCAATGAGCCTGAACCTTTACAACTTTGGGGCAGCCTTGGTCTCCCTTCCTGGGGAGGCAGCAGGTTAATGCTGATATACTGGACGGGGCGGAAACCAGGCCCGTGAGGCTCCTCCACGGTTGGCTGAGCTCTCCTGCTTGACCAAGGGTCGTAAACGATGCCCCCGTCCATGCGCCCACCCCAATAGCTTCTACATATGTTGCAGCACTGGGCAGCGGGTTGGGGGGTAGCAGGCTGGCCTACTGCGCAGGGCTCTTTGGTCTAGAGATGGGGGTAGGACGTAGTGGGATCTAATGGTTTACACCTATCAGTTACAGGCAGTTACAGGCAGTTAGAGGTTCCAGTTTGTGGCTTTTGATTTCAAGCCCCTTTGTCTTCTGTGATTTGTGAGTTTTGTTTTCTTTTGTTTTGTTTTCTGGCCATACTTAGCAATGCTCAGAGGTTTCTTCTGGCGCTGAACTCAGGAATCCCTCTTCGGGAATCACTTTGGTGGGCGCAGGAGTCCATTTGAGATGCCAAGGATCAAACCTAAGCCAACTGCATGCAGGAAAATGCCCTACTTGCTGCACTATCATTCTGGTCCCCTGTGCTGTCTCTTTGCTGTTTGTTTGCTTTTATTGTGTATTTGTTTTTTTTTTCATTTCCGGTCAATATTGGCACTGCTCAGGGCTTACTCCTGGCTCTATGCTCAGGAATTATTCCTTGTAGTGCTCAGGGAGTATATGGGATGCCAGGGATTAAACCCATTTAGGTCATGTGCAAGGCAAATGCTTTACTCACTGTGCTGTCTTTCTGCCCTGCTTCCCCGCCCACCAACATGTATTCACATGACACACATTTCTCTCTGTTTTTCTGCTTTTTCCATTCTTGAGAAACCCAGGTTCTCTACTACATATGTATCCTCTTTTACTCTCCCTTCATAACTTTCTAAGTAAATACCTTTTCATAAAAATGATCTTAAGAAAGAAAGTAGAGAAGGAAGGAAGGAAGGTAGGAAGGGGGAAGGTAGAGAGGAAGAAAGGAAGGAAGTGAACAAGGAAGGTAGGAAGGAAGGAATGAAAGTAGAAAGGAAGGAAAGGAATAGGACCACACTGGAAAGAATCTTTAAAACAAACAAAACAGAGTGGGAAACATAGCTCAAAAAGTGGGGGCTTGCCCAGGTTCACTGCCCCGCATCACTTTTGCTCCCCTGAGCCCGCCAGCCAGGTGGTCCCTGAGCATAATCAGTGCAGCCTCCCAACCCTAACCAAAGCCAAAGGAAACAGGGCCTGAGAGAAGCTCAAAGGGCTGAACACATCTTCGCCCACGGGAGGGAAAGATTCCGTCCTCAGCCACCCCTGGTTCACTAGCTCCTCTGGGATGAGCCCCAGCATTGAATTTCTGGTCACCTCCGATCACTGCTGGGTGTGGCCCCAAAGCTACAACAGAGGCGACAGGTCTACAAAAGCTGCAAAGTCAAATATATTTTTTATTCTGATTATTTTGAGTCACATCGTTGATGCTCATGGTTTCCTCCTGGCTCTGCACTCAAGAATTCCTCCTGTATTTGCTCAGGAGTATGTCGATAGATTATCATAGATATGCTGCCTAAAATCAACATGTGACATCACAGGAGCCACAGTCTGCTGGTCCTCTGTCTTCCCCATCAGAGGAACAGTTCAGAATGCAGGAGGGTTTGTTCTTTATGTCCTTCCCTGTTATTACTAAGCAGGATGAATAAATAGGCAACTTTTGAAACTGGGCATCATGCATGTCCCCCAACTCTAGTAACAAGGGATTCCTGAGAGGCAGAAATGTACTCAATACCAGTCACCTGGGTTCAAGGACCCGAAAATGTCCTCCAACACTAACCACCACTTTGTGCGGGGCAGAAAAGTCCATGAAAGAGTCTCCAGAGATTCTTGGGGGCAGATGTGTTCCCAAAACTAGCCACCAGGTACTTGTGCCCTAGCACCAGACACATATTAGGGTGTCTGATTTGTTCCCTACCAATAAATACATGGTTTACAGGGCAGAAATGTCCCTCGCCACTGGGTACCATAGAGTCCAGAACAGAAACGCCCTCCCGCTGCTCAGCCAGAAGAGTCGGGATTGGCAGTGGCCACCCCTTCCTAATAGTAGGCCTCAGAGAAGAGACTGGGTAGAAATTGCCTGCCCCACTCCTGTTGCTTCAGAAATGTTCTGAGCATGGGATAAGCGAAGGTTATGGGTTGCCTCAGAGCAGCTATGGCTTTTCCCCTTCATGTTGACTTGGGTTATATGCAGAGGGTCCTGAGAGCGGTTCAGGGACCTCAGGGCAGGCTCTTATGCAGGGCCTCAAGTCCATTCCCTGCCATCACATGTTGTCCTGAGCACAAAGCCAGGAGTAACCTGAGATATCCCTAAACCAGAAACTTCTCAGATAAATCCACACAATGTGGCGTGATCAATAAAGCAGTTACTTGGTGGTTGTGGGGAGGGGCTCAGTGCCGTAGAGGAAATGCTAGACTGTGGGGAAAAATGAACCCCCTTTCTGATCCACGTTAAAACTGGGCCACTCAAACCCTAGCCATTGACTGGAAAGATAGCACAGTGGGGGAGCACATTTGCCTTGCAAGAGGCCAACCAGTGTTCGATTCGCAGCATCCCGTATGGTCTCCTGTGCACCATTCCTGGAGTGGTTTGTCTCTGCACTGGAGGTTTCTGAATAATTCCTGAATTATTCAGAAATAATTCAGGTGTAATTCCTGAATGCAGAGCCAGGAGTAATCCTGAGCATCACTGAGTGTAACCCCAAAAATGTCTCTTGACCTTAATGGCCCCCAAAGCCAAACAAGAGTCTGAGCTGGAAGCTCCCCCTCCCAGGAACTTGTCTGTTCTGGGGATGACACCTGTGGCTAATGGGTGTAGAGCTGTCAGATGACACAGTTCTAGGCACTGTTTGGGGTGGAGTTGGTGTCAGGGAGGGACGTGTGAGGAGGACTGGACCCGTTCTCCCTGACATTCACTGTTCTATAGCTCTGGATCTATATCAGGCCTACGTGGTTTTGTCACTGGTTGGGCAAATCCTGCCAGGAGCAAAGGTTTCTGGATGGTGGGCATCCTGTCCATGGGGTCTCACCCCTGTCCCAGCTTATCAACTGCACTGACTTTCACAGGACGATGGCTTGACTTGCTCCTGTAGTACGTGTGTCTAAGATGGTGTCCTACTACCAGGGTCCCTCTCTGTCCTACCTGACATAGCGAAAGACTTATGTGTTATCACTGTGGTATCCCATCCACGTTCTTCTGTGGGACAGGTTCCGAAGTGACCCAAATCCCTGAATCCAGCACCCTAATGGCCACCTTCACCTTCTGTGTGGACATTTATATCCACTCCTAGTGGTCAGAACTCAGAGCCCAGGCTCAGCTCTCCTTAAGCGAACTCCACGCTCTGGGTCTTTTCTTCTCCTGCAGAAAGTGTGGAAACAGGCTGGGATGGTCACACTCTGCTCAGGCATAGGGCAGGAAGTGGCCAAAGATCTGGAGATCAGAAATTAGGGGTCAGGAAGAAGCACCATCTTTTGTTTACTCAAAGTATCTGGACACGGGTGAACCACAGTCTTTCCTTATCCCTACCCATCCCTTCCAGGCTCTGAGACATCAAGGCTGTCTCATGGGGCTCCTGACCTGAGATTTCCCAGCATCACGCTTGATTCAGCTGATCTGAGCAATCCTGGGGGACATACAGTGTCAGGGCAGACACTTACTGGTGCTTCAAGCCCAGGAGATGAGAAGACATTCTCACAGCTCAAGTGGCAGATGGGGACAGGCCTGTGCAGAGTCAGACGAATGTACCGGGGAAAAGCAGAGGTCAGCATGAGAGTCCAAGGGGCCTTACAAATGTGAGCTGTGACCCTGGGCCCCCAACCATGGCTGTGCGGTGCCGCCACAGATGGGACGAGTGTGGAGATGAGGGCCCCCTGACCCTGCCCTCCCTCTGTGTGTTCCTTTCAGAGTTATCTACTATTTGGGATTTGTGAAGGAGCCGCTGCTGAAGGAAGAAGGAAAGAATAACTGTGTCTGGCTGTATACAAAGGCAGAAGCAGAGACAGAGAATGGACACTGACAAGCCCAGGGAGTAAGTCCTGCCCTGGGCAGATTCCCAGAGGGGGCTCCTAAGGGCAGAGGAGTGTTTGAAGCTTGGCCATGTTGGGGGAGGGAGCACCATCACGGCACTTGTCCATGATTCTCAGCATACCAGGCCACTGCCCAGTCTGCTTATGGCGCTCATGCGACAGTGGGTCAAGGGGATTCAAGGTCTTTCATGTTCTCCCTTTGAGACAAGGTTATGAGTTTATGGAGACCTCAGGAAACAGGTGCCAGTGTCTCTTCTCCGCTGTTACAAGTCATGGGGAGATCAAATGGGACCTTGCAGATTGAGCATTCAGCTGTGGCGCCGCTGCTCAAGCAAATCTCCCAATCAGGAGTTCGGTTCTTAAGGGAGCAGGTTACAGGGGATGGATCACGGCTTGGTCCTCCCTGTCGTCTGGGGCCTCCTCCCCGTCTAGTTCTGGCCACCATAGGAGGTTGTGGAGATGGGATCTGGACATACACATCCTCTGAGTTTCCACTCAGGCTTGTTTATTTTTTTTTCTGGGTGGCAGGAGTCAAAAACAGGCCATGAAGAGGGAGACTGGGCCCTTGGGAGGAAGCAGGAATGCTCACATCAGCACAGAGCAGGCGCCCAGTCTGCTGCACCTGCCCTGTTCCCACGACCCTGCAGCTGCACCACAGCGATGAGCAAAGGAGAAGAGGCGGTGGAGCCGGCCGTTGAGGTGATGACCTAGGAGCATGACCGAAAGGGCTGGTGCTGGGGACAGACTGTCCATATTCTTCCTGCATAGTGGTCAGTGTCTGAGCCCGTGTCTCCTGTCTGGACTCCGCATGACACTGATGCCTGTCCTCACTCCTGTCCACAGATGATGGGGAAGGACACAGCAGGGCACTGCCTGTGGCCACAGTGGGACAGTTATCGCTGTTCCCTCCAGCACCACTGAGCCTCTTTTAAAAGCACCTGCCACGACTGTCACCTGGGCTCTGAGGAGCAGCAGCGGCTCCCCACAAGGGTTTAGCAGAAGCAGCTCCTGCAAAAGCTGCCATATGAGAGGAGTGTAGGGAGGGAAGAAAAGAAAGCTTAAGTGAGGGCTATGTAGCGTCCGAAGGAGACAAAGTTGAGAATCCGCCAGGCGCTCAGGGCAGGAAGGCGGCAGCCTGCTCTTTCCCTGTGCCTCACCAAAGACCCTTCTCCTGCAGATCTCCTCAGTCCGACAAAGGAGGAAGACCAGCATCTCCAGGCATGCTGAAGTCATAAGAGTGGCCTATAAAGGGAAAAGGGTTCCTGGGAGGGAGAAGCCCCCTGTCAGGGTCAGGGGCAGGGCTACAGGGAACCTGGACCAGTGCTCAGGGGAGTATATGGGATTCCAGGGATCAAAGCTGAATGTGATTTTGGGACATTGGGAAGGGTGCACTGGTGGAAGGAAAGGAGCTGGAACACTGTATGTCTAAAACCCAATCATGAACAGCTTTGTAATTGTATATCTCCTCGAGGGGTTGCAGGTGTGGCTGTGGTGCCCGGCTGTTTAGGCAGGTGCCAGACAGGAGACAGGCTTGTCTCCACCCAGGGTTCTCCCCAGTGGGCCCTAGATGGTTGATAGTCTGACTAGTAAAAGACTGGGCCCCTCGCAATGAAGCCAGAGCCACAGGAGAGCCAGGCAAGCTACCCGTGGTATATTCGGTATTGCAAAAACAGTAAAAATAATGAAGCTCATTCCCAAGAAATGGAGACGTTACTGGCGCCTACCCGAGCAAATCGATGTACAACAGGAAGACAAGTGAAGTAATTAATACGAGTGATCTCACTGTAATGTAATAATATTTAAATAAAAAGTAAACATCTACACACCCAATAACATGCAAACAAAATACTTACAACAGCCTCTAACAAACTTCAAGGAGGACAGTGGAAGCAGGAAAAGAGCAGATGGCGACTTCAACCAGCATCATATCACCACTTGATAGATCAGTGAGAGTAAAATGCAGCAAGGAAATAACTAACAATGAAGGAAGAAACGGAAGAGAGTGCATGAATAGATATATCCAGGGCGTTTTTTTTTTTTTTTTGTTGTGTTTCGTTTCTCAATAAAATCAATAGGGTTCAGAGCAACAATACAGTGAGAAGGAGTGTACTTTTCCTCTGGCACCATCTCGCAGAGAACCAGTTTATGTGGTGAAATCCTCATACTCTGAATCTAGAGATGTGGCTCCAACCCCCTGGCTCCGTGTTCCCTCCTCCACTGTGTGTCTCCTTCCCCCCCCTTGTGGAGTCCATCCCCCAACCCTGTGCCGACCCAGACTGGCTTGCAGAGAACTCAGCTGGCCAAAGAACGGAAGATGGTGAGAACAAGCGCTGGGACTGGGATGTGTGGCCCAGTCTAAGGTCTTGTAATGGCACCCCCACACCCCCACGCTGGCCAGTTAGTGGGCCAGATGACCCTTGTCCCGCTTGCAGTCCTGGTCCAAGTCGACAGTCAGTCCAGCCCTCAGCAGCCTCTGCCGGAAGTCAGAACTCCCCAGGGACTCTGGGCTAGTTACCTCCAGGGCCCCCTCATCCAGGAGCTTCCTGGTCCCTCTGTCCAGGGAACTGGCCTTCCTGGGCTCCAGGTGTCCTAAGACCTCCTTGGGCACCTTGTTCCTAGCCCTCCCGGGGCTACCACCGTGGCCTGGGACAAGGCCTCAGGGCTCTGTACCCGGCTGTCTGTCTGTCCTTACTGGATATGAGGCTTAGAAGCAAGGTCCAAAGCCCCAAGCTCTAAGAGAGTTTCCCCCTATGGCGTTACTCTTCTTGGTCCCCATGTGCGGTTTGGAGGTGTCCAGGGTCGTGCCCCCTCAGTTGGGCTCTGGCCCATCACGGTACTAGATAGTTACAAAAGCATTGACACATTGGGAGCCACTGTTTGGGTTTGGGACCATGTCCTTACTCAGTGTCATGCCTCAGGTGGAAGTGCGGAACCAAAGGGCCCAGTCCTCAGGGCAGCAGGACGAGTATCTGACCCAGCTCCAGCAGTTCCTGCTCACAAGCCAAAAAGCATCTGGACAGCTACCGGCAGCTGGTCTCTGAGAAGGAGGAGCTGCAGCAGTAGGTGCTGCAACAGAGGCAGCTCCTGGACCAGCTGCAGCAGGAGCGACCCAGAGAGCATTGGGTCCTGGAGGATGCTCTGAAGGAGCTGAGGGAGACCCAGGTGAGAGTCGCGGCAGGCGCTCAGGGCAGGAAGGCGGCAGCCAGCTCCTTCCCTGCTCCTTTCTGACCACCCTCTCCTTTAGGAGCTCCTCAGACAGTCGCAGGAGGAGAATCAGCAGCTCCGGGCCCTGCTGAAGTCACCTGCATGCCCTGAGAAGGGTGAGTGCTAGGGGAAAGGGTCCCCTGGAGGAGAATCCTCCTTTGGGAGGCAGGTGGTCCTGCTATGGAAAGGGTGACCAGGAGAGTACTGCCCAGGCCTCTGCTCCCTTCTTGGCTGGCTCAGACCCTGGTGCTGCCCCACAGCCAGTCCACTGCCAAAGGACACAGAGGTAAAGGGGAAAGAGGTGCTGGAGCCTAAGAAGCCCATGGAGGTGGAGGCCATTGTAAACCCAGAGGTGGACGCGACCTTGAAGACCAGTGAAGTTGAGGTGATGATGGAGAAGGAGTCGGCCAAGAATAGGAAGATTGTGGTGCCGCAGGCAATGGGCTGGTCTCCAAGTTCCCTCTTATTCCCATTCTTTTACAGCAGTGATGGACCCTACCCTCTCCAAGTCATCCAAATCTAGCCCCAACCCAGTCCTTCCCTGCTGCTCCAACTGTTCTCCTCTCACCCTCCTCCTCCTCCCACATTCCTGCTCCCGTGCTCCTCCTCTCTTTTAGTATTTAATAAAATAAGGCACTACAGAAACTGAGCCGTCCTGAATTCCCCAAATCTATCTACCTAACAGCGATTCCTGAGAGGCAGAACTGTCCACTATACTGGTCACCAGGCTTCCAGGAGCGGAAAAATCCTCCACCAGTAGCCAGCGGGGCTCTGGGCGGGGGTTAGGGTGGGCGGGGAGTGGGCAGAAAACTTCCCAAGCTAGCCACCAGGAATTCTTGGGGGCAGATATGTTCCCAACATTAGCCACCAGGAACTTGTGCCCTAGCTCCAGAAACATGTTACGGTGGTAGATTTGTTCCCCACCACTAAATACCTGGCTTTCGGGCAGAAATGTCCTTCCCCAGTGGGTACCAGAGAGTCCAGAAGAGACACACCCTCCCGCAGCCCAGCCAGAAGAGTCGGGACAGGCAGTGGCTACCCCCTTTCTCCAATTAGGACTCAGTGAAGAGACTGGATGAAAATTGCCCCCCGCATCCCATAGCTTCAGACATTTTAGGACCATGGGGAAAGCCAAGGTTATGGGCTGCCTCGCAGCCCACAGATTCTCCCAACCTGTGCACAGGTAATTGTCTCCATTTCCTTGTGTCCTCTTTTATTTCTTTAAGTAGTGTTTTACAGTTTTCTTTGGACCAGTCCTTTAGCTCCTTAGTTAATCTGAGTGTGGGTCTGGGGACATTGGTGTTGGGAAGGGCACACTGGTGGAAGAAGAGGTGCTGGAACACTGTATGTCTGAAACCCAATCATGAACAGCTTTGTAATTGTATATCTCCTCGAGGGGTTGCAGGTGTGACTGTGGTGCCCGGCTGTGTAAGCAGGTGCCAGACAGGAGACAGGCTTGTCTCCACCCAGGGTTCTCCCCAGCGGGCCCTAGATGGTTGATAGTCTGACTAGTAAAAGACTGGGCCCCTCGCAATGAAGCCAGAGCCACAGGAGTGCCTGGCAATCTACCCGTGCTATATTCGGTATTGCAAAAACAGTTAAAATAATGAAGCTCATTCCCAAGAAATGGAGACGTTACTGGCGCCTACCCGAGCAAATCGATGTACAACAGGAAGACAAGTGAAGTAATTAATACAAGTGATCTCACTGTAATGTAATAATATTTAAATAAAAATTAAACATCTACACACCCAATAACATGCAAGCAAAATACTTAAAACAGCCTTGAACAAACGTCAAGGAGGACAGTGGAAGCAGGACAAGAGCAGATGGCGACTTCAACCAGCATCTAATCACCACTTGATAGATCAGTGAGAGTAAAATGCAGCAAGGAAATTACTAACATTGAAGGAAGAAACGGAAGAGAGTGCATGAATAGATATATCCAGGGTGGTTTTTTTTTTTGTTTTGTTGTGTTTTGTTTCTCAATAAAATCAATAGGGTTCAGAGCAACAATACAGTGAGAAGGCGTGTACTTTTCCTCTGATCATTGTCGCTCGACACATTCATCCATATATGGGCAAATTTCAAAACTTCATTTTTCCTAATGGCCACGTAATATTGCATTGCGTAGATATACCGTGGTTTCTTCAACCAGTCTCCTGTTCTCGGGCACTCAGGGTTGTTTCCATATTCTGGCTATCGTGAAGAATGCTGCTCTGAACATAGAAGTGCAGGTGATGTCTCTGCTGTGTGTTTTTGGGCCTCCAGGTTATATTCCCTGGAGTGGTATAGCTGGGTCCAATGAGAGCTCAATTTCTAGTTTTGGGGGAATGTCCATATTGTTTTCCAAAAACGCTGGACTAGTCCTCATTCCCACCAACAATGGATAAGAATCCCTTTCTCCCTGCATCCATTCCAGCACTGGATGTTCTTGCTCTTTTGGATGCGTGCCAGTCTCTGTGATATGAGATGCTATCTCATTGTCCTTTTGATTTGTATCTCCCTGAGGATTCATGATGAGCATTTTTCATATGCTTTTGGCTATTCTAATTTCTAGGAAGTTTTTTTTTATTTCTTCTTTCTATTTTTTGATGGGGTTGGCTGATTTTTTTCTTGTAAAGTTCTATCGAACATCGGGCCTTTTTGAAGGAGTTGTTTGCATGAAGAATTGCTTCCCAGCCTGAGTTTTTGAGTCTGTGTTTGCTCTGCAGTCAAATGCAGACTGCAGACCTGCCTACCACAGCCCAGCTCATCGAGTTCCACCCTGCAGCAGTCTTTTTTGAATCTGGCCCAGGTATGCTGATCCAGAGACTCAGAGACATGGGGCAGAGCTGCAACTGGCTCTCCCTCTGCCCAGCCTTTCATGAGGCATCCGGGAGGGATGGCAGGTCCTAGCCCAGGTCCGCCTCCCCAGCAGAGTCTCACAACAAGCCAGATAGCACTTTACACCACAGATATTGGCAGATATTCAACAGAGAAAGAACAACAAGTGCTGGCGTGGTTGTGGGTAAAAGGGGACACTCATCCATTGTTGGTGGGAATGTCGGCTGGTACAGCGTTTCTGGAAACAATATGGACTTTCCTCCAAAGACTAGAAATTGAACTCCCAATTCACCCAGCCTTACCACTCCTAGGAATCTACTCTGGGAAACTAAAAATACGCAGCGGAAACACCATCCCTACTTTTATGTTCATAGCAGCACTATTCACAATAGACAGAATCTGGAAGCAACCAGAGTGCCTGAAAATCGATGACTGGAGAAAGAAGCTTTGATACATCTACACAATGGAATACTGTGCAGCTGTTAGGAGAAATGAAGTTATAAAATTTGCCTATAAATGGATGGACTTGGAGAAGATTATGTTGAGCGAAATTAGCCAGAAAGAGATAGACAGACACATAATGACTGAATTCATCTGCATAACATAAATATATATGTACATATTATGATACCAATATCCAAGGTCAAGTGAAACATATATCAGGAGGTCTTGTACAAGGTGGAAATTATCACAAACATATGGGAGTCAGAGGCTAGGTAAGACAGAAAATGGAACATTGTGCTAACAATTGTCGAGAGTACTAATGCCAACCTAGAACTGAGCAATAAATAGAGGCAAAAGGATACACATGACATCCTTTTAGTGTATGTTCTATAATCCATAATATGGAGGGAAGGAAAAGAGAAAGAGAAAGAAGGGAAGAAATAAAGAACCTGCAATGGAGGAGGGCTGGGAGAGGGGGAGGGAACCGGGGACTTTGGTGGTTGGAGATGGGCACTGATGGTGGGATGAGTGCTGGAACACTGTATCACCAATACCCAAATATGAACTTTTTAATTGTATATCTTTGTAACTGTAAAAATAAAAAAATTAAAAATAAATAATAAAAAGTATGGATTAGAGGTCTCAACATCAGACATGAGTCTATAAGGTACATCTAAGAAAACATAGGAGAATCGCTGTACAACATCGAAACTAAAAGTATCTTTCAAGAGGACACACCACTGATCAAGCAAATGGAAGTAAAGATAAACAAATGGGATTATATAAAATTGAAAAGCTGCTACACCTCAAAAGAAACGTTGACCAAGATACACAGACAATCCACAGAGTGGGAAAAGATATTCACCCAATACCCATCTGAAAAGGGGTTTATATCTAGGATATATCAGGCACTGGTAGCACTTCCCAAGAAAAAAACAGCCCACCCCATCAAAAAATGCGGAAAAGAAATGAACAGAAGTTTCCAAAAAAGAAGAAATTTGAATGGCCAAAAGGCATATGAAAAAGTGCTCTTTATCTTTAATCATCAGGGAGAGGCTTTTCAAAACAACAATGAAGTACCATCTCACACCACAGAGACTGGCACACATCCAAAACAGCAGGAACAACCAGTGCTGGGGTGGATGTGGGGAAAAAAGGGACTCTCATTCACTGTTGGTGGGAGTGCCGACTTGTCCAGCGCTTTTGGAAAATAATATGGGCATTCCTCCGAAACCTAGATATTGAGCTCCCATTTGATCCAGCAATAGTACTCCTGGGAATACACCATAGAGAGGGAAAAACCCCTAGCAGAAAAGTATCTGTACTCCTTTATTCATCTCTGCACTATACACAATAGCTAGAATCTGAAAACAACCTAAATGCCCTAGAACAGAGGACTGGCTAAAGACACCGTGCTTCATCTACACTATGGAATACTATGCAGCTGTCAGAAAAGACAAAATTATGAAATTTACCTGCAAATGGATGGACATGGAGACTATCATGCTGAGGGAAACTAGTCAGTAGGAAAAGGACAGATATAGAATGACTGCATTCATAAATAGAATATAAATAGATAGCAGTGTTTTACTAAGTTGGGGAAATGGTAATGGCAGATTAAAACTCATCATTGATTATACACAAAGAAACTTTAGTGATAAACTCTAAATATCTGCAGAACTAGCACAATGTGTAAAAGAAGAGGGAGAGAGTTGCAGAGAGAGAGAGAGAGAAACAGGGCTACCTGCTATTGAGGCAGCCAGGGTGTGGGTGGGAGGGGGGTACATTGGTGGTAGAAATGGCGCACTGGTGAAGGGATGGGTGCTGGAATACTCTATCACCAAGAACCAATTATGAACACCTTTGTAATTGTATGTCTCACGGTGGTATAATAAATTTTTTTTTTAAAAAAGTGGCCAAGGGACTGGAAGAGGAGATCATAATATACATGGAGATGGTGGCAAGAGCCCCGGTAAGGTAAATCTGCCAGGCAACGTGGACAGAGAAGAGGGCGTGGTGAGCCTCACATGTACTATGGGGTCCCTGGACACCCCCTGCCTCATTTTGGATTCTCTCCCTGCAATTTGCTCACCTAACTGTTCCCCTGAAGCCGGAGAGCCAGGCTCCAGGCAGTCCACCCTATAAACCTATGTACCAAGTTAGGGGGAATGAAAGAGGCTTCAGCAAGACGCCCCCACAGGCTTGCCTCAGTCTACCTCTTAGTCGCCGCTGGATTCTGCACCCCAGTCTTAGCCAAGGCACAAAGAGCAGTCTGAGAAGCTGCAGAAGAGAAAGCAAAGAACTAGTGTCTGGTACAGACAGAGACAGACTGAGCTCTGACTGGAGTAAGGGGCTGCAGCATCTGAGCCGAGGGCCAGACATGCCCCAGGGAGTTACCTGCTGTGAAGAAGCATCAGCCGGGCGGAGTTCCGTGCCTTGTTCAACTTCATGCCTCCTATGACGGGTCAGATGTAGAGGAGCACCTGAATGTCACCATGGTCCTCCCTCACGCCGCCTTTAGCTTCTCCAGCTGAGGAGTGAAGGTCAGCACTGCTGTGGGGGAGTAACAGACAAAGGAGGAAGTCATTCACGTCTTAGCTACCTGTGCTGCACCACAGCCAACACCAGAGGCCAAAAGACAACACTGAATACGCAAAACCTTGCACTATCCCCTCCTGGAGAGACCCGTGACCACATTCTGCAGGGTGTCACCAAGCAAAGCCTCTCTTCCATGCTTTTGCACAGGTGTGGGAAGAAATTAAAATTATCAAAAGAATTTACATGAGGGAAAAAGTGAAGAAAACAGGAGGGTGGTTATCTCTGAGAGCCACTAGGACTCATAGTTCACCCTCACACATGCCCGGACCCCCCCCCCTCTCTCTCTCTCTCTGTCTCTGACTCTCTCCAAGGTCACAGGCAGCACCAACAGGCCTGTATCCCTGGGTCAGGAGAGGCTATGTCAGGCCCACCCAGAACCCTGGAAATGATTCAGGCACTGAGGGAGAGGTAGAGGTGTAAAAACCAGCCAGGCCGAGGCTCCTGTCACATTTTTCTTCCGCATGCCTGCTTTCACCAGGCAGTGAGAATAAGACTCCAATGAGCCTGAACCTTTACAACTCTGGGGCAGCCTTGGCGTCTCCCTACCTGCGGAGGCAGCAGGTTAATGCTGATATACTGGACAGGGCGGAATCCGGCCCCTGTGGCTCCTCCACGGTCGGCTGAGCTCTCTCTGCTTGACCAAGGGTCTCAAACCAATGCCCCCGTCCATGCGCCCACCCCAATTGCTTCTACATATACTGCAGCACTAGGCAGAGGGTTGAGGGAAGCAGGCTGGCCTACTGCGCAGGGATCTTGGGCTCTAGAGTTGAAGATAGGACGTAGTGGGATCTAATGGTTCGCACCTGTTAGTTACAGGCAGTTACAGGCAGTTAGAAGTTCCAGTTTGTGGCTTTTGCTTTCAAGCCCCTTTGTCTTCTGTGCTTTGTGTGTACTGTTTTCTTTTGTTTTGTTTTCTGGTCATTCCTAGCAATGCTCAGGGGGTTTCTTCTGGAGCTGTACTCAGGAATCCCTCTTCGGGAATCACTTTCGGTGAGCTCAGGAGTCCATTTGAGATGCCAAGGATCAAACCTAAGCCAACTGCATGCAGGAAAATGCCCTACTTGCTGCGCTATCATTCTGGTCCCCCTGTGCTGTCTCTTTGCTGTTTGTTTGCTTTTATTGTGTATTTGTTTTTTTTTCATTTCCAGTCACAACTGGTATTGCTCAGGGCTTACTCTGCCTCTATGCTCAGGAATTATTCCTTGTAGTGCTAAGGGGTGTATATGGGATGTCAGGGATTAAACCAATTTCAGTCATGTGCAAGGCGAATGCTTTACCCACTGTGCTGCCTTTCTGCCCTGCTCCCCCGCCCCCCCCCAACATGTATTCACATGACACACATTTCTCTCTGCTTTTCTGCTTTTGTCCATTCTGGAGAAACCCAGGTTCTCTACTACATATGTATCCACTTTTACTCTCCATTCATAACTTTCTAAGTAAATAACTATTCATAAAAATGATCTTAAGAGAGAAAGAAGAGAAGGAAGGAAGGGAGGAAGGGAGGACGGTAGATAGGAAGAAAGGAAGGAAGTGAAGAAGGAAGGTAGGAAGGAAGGAATGAAGGTAGACAGGAAGGAAGGATATAGGAGCACACTGGAAATTATCTTTAAAACAAACAAAACAGAGTGGGAAACGTAGCTCAATAAGTGGAGGTTTTCCCAGGTTCACTCCCCAGCATCACTTTTGCTCCCCTGAACCCCACCAGGGGTGGTCCCTGAGCACAGTCAGGTGCGGCCTCCCAACCATAACCGAAGCCAAAGGAAACAGGACCTGAGAGAAGGCTCAAAGGGCTGAGCACATCTTCACCCACGGGAGGACAAGGTTCAGTCCTCAGTCCCGCTGGTTCCCTAGCACCTTCGTGAGGAGCCCCAGCATTGAATTTCTTGTCAACATGGAGCACTGCTGGGTGTGGCCCCAAAGCTACAATAGAGGCGCCAGGTCTACAAATGCTAGAAAGTCAAGTACACTTTTTTTATTTTGATTATTTTGAGTCACATCTTTGATGCTCATGGTTTCCTCCTGCCTCTGCACTCAAGAATTACTCCTGGACGTGTTCAGAAGAATGTCTATAGATTATCATTTTTATGATGCCAAAAATCAACATGTGAAATCACAGGAGCCACCATCTGCTGGTCCTGTGTCTTCCCCATCAGAGGAACAGTTCAGAATGCATTAGGATTTCTTTATGTCCTTCCCTGTTATTACTAAGCAGGATGAATAAATAGGCAACTTTTTGAATCTGGGCGTCATGCATGTCCCCAAACTCTAGAACCAGGGATTCCTGAGAGGAGAAATGTACACAATACTAGTCACCTGGGTTCCAGGACCTGAAAATGTCCTCCAACACTAACCACCACTGCCTGGGGGGCAGAAACGTCCATGAAATAGTCTCCAGGGATTCTTGGGGGCAGATCTATTCCCAACAGTAGCCACCAGGAACTTGTGCCCTAGCACCAGACACATGTTAGCGTGGCAGATTTGTTCCCTACCAATAAATTCTTCGTTTACAGGGCAGAAATGTCCCTCCCTACTGGGTACCAGAGAGTCCAGAAAAGAAACGCCCTCCCGCTGCTCAGCCAGAAAAGTCGGGACAGGCAGAGGCCACCCTTCCTAATAGTAGGCCTCAGTAAAGATACTGGGTGGAAATTGCGTTCCCAAATTCTGTTGCTTCAGAAATGTTCTGAACATGGGATAAGCCAAGTTTTTGGGTTGCCTCAGAGCAGCTAGGGCACTTTCCCCTTCATGTCGACTTGGGTTATATTCAGAGGGTCCTGAGAGCGGTTCAGGGACCTCAGGGCTGGCTCTTATCAGGGCCTCAAGTCCATTCCCTGCCATCACATGTTGTCCTGAGCACAAAGCCAGGAGTAACCTGAGATATCCCTAAACCAGAAACGTCTCAGATAAATCCACACAATGAGGCTTGATCAATAAAGCAGTTACTTGGTGGTTGTGTGGAGGAGCTCAGTGCCTTAGAGGGGAATGCTGACTGTGGCGAAATATGAACCCCCTTTCTAATCGAAGGTAAAACTGGGCTACTCAAACCCTAGCATTTGACTGGACGGATAACACAGTGGGGAGCACATTTGCCTTGCATGGCGCCAACCAGTGTTCGATTCGCAGCATCCCGTATGGTCTCCTGTGCACC
This sequence comes from Cryptotis parvus, assembly GCA_021461705.1. NCBI lineage: Eukaryota > Metazoa > Chordata > Mammalia > Eulipotyphla > Soricidae > Cryptotis > Cryptotis parvus. The sequence goes on from JAJIBD010029549.1 coordinate 55,656, forward strand.
ATTCCTGGAGTGGTTTGTCTCTGCACTGGAGGTTTCTGAATAATTCATGAATTATTCGAAATAATTCAGGTGTAATTCCTGAATGCAGAGCCAGGAGTAATCCTGAGCATCACTGGGTGTAACCCCAAAAAAGTCTCTTGACCTTAATGGCCCCAAAGCCAAACAACAGTCTGAGCTGGGAACTCCCCATCCCAGGAACTTGTCTGTTCTGGGGATGGCACCTGTCGCTAATGGGGTGTAGAGCTGTCAGATGATACAGTTCTAGGCACTGTTTGGGGTGGAGTTGGTGTCAGGGAGGGGACGTGTGAGGAGGACTGGACCCGTTCTCCCTGACATTCACTGTTCTATAGCTCTGTATCTATAGCAGGACTGTGTGGTTTTGTCAATGGTTGGGCAAATCCTGCCAGGAGCAAACGTTTCTGGATGGTGGGGATCCTGTCCATGGGGTCTCACCATGTCCCAGCCTATCAACTGCACTGGCTTTCACAGGACGATGGCTTGACTTGCTCCGGTAGTACGTGTGTCTAAGATGGTGTCCAACCACCAGGATCCCTCTCTGTCCTACCTGACACAGCGAAAGACTTATGTGTTATCACTGTGGTATCCCAGCCACGTTCTTGTGTGGGACAGGTTCGGAGTGCCCCAAATCCCTGAATCCAGCACCCTAATGCCCATCTTCACCTTCTGTATGGACATTCATATTCACTCCAGTGGTCACAACTCAGAGCCCAGGCTCAGCCTTCCTGTAAGCGAACTCCACACTCTGGGTCTTTTCTTCTCCTTCAGAAAGTGTGGAGACAGGCTGGGCTGGTCACACTCTGCTCAGGCATAGGGAGGAAGTGCTTCCGGGACAGTTGCCAAAGATCTGGAGATCAGATATTAGGGATCAGGAAGAAGGACCATCTTTTCTTTACTCAAAGTATTTGGACACGGGTGAACCACAGTCTTTCCTTATCCCTACCCATCCCTTCCAGGCTCTGAGACATCACTGCTGTCTCATGGGGCTACTGACCTGAGATTGCCCAGCATCGCGCTTGATTCAGCTGATCTGAGCAATCCTGGGGGGGACATACAGTTTCAGGGCAGACACTTACTGGTGCTTCTAGCCCAGGAGATGAGAGGACATTCTCACAGCTCACATGACAGATGGGGACAGACCTGTGCAGAGACAGACGAATGTACCGGGGAAAAGCAGAGGTCAGCACCAGAGTCCAACAGGCTTTACAGACGTGAGCTGTGACCCTGGGCCCCCCAACCATGGCTGTGCGGTGCCGCCACAGATGGGACAAGTGTGGAGATGAGGGCCCCTGCCCTGCCTTCCCTCTGTGTGTTCCTTTCAGAGTTATCTGCTATGTGGGGTTTGTGAAGGAGCCGCTACTGGAGGAAGAAGGAAAGAATAACTGTGTCTGGCCGTAGACAAAGGGAGAAGCAGAGACAGAGAACGGGCACTGACAAGCCCAGGGAGTAAGTCCTGCCCTGGGCAGATTCCCAGAGGGGGACTGCTAGGGGCAGAGGAGTGTTTTAGGCTTGGCCATGGGGGGGGGGGGGCACCATCACGGAACTTGTCCATGGTTGTCAGCATACCAGGCCACTGCCCGGTCTGCTTAGGGCGCTCAGCCAACTGTGGGTCAAGAGGATTCAAGGTCTTGCAAGTTCTGCCTTTGAGACAAGGTTAGGAGTTGATGGAGATTCCCTTGTCCGCTGCAAGTTGGGGACCTAAGGAAACAGGTGCTAGTGTCTCTTCTCCGCTGTCACAAGCCATGGGCAGATCAAATGGGATCTTTCAGACTGAGCATTCAGCTGTGGTGGCGCTATCAAGCAAATCTCCCAATCAGGAGTTCGGTTCTTAAGGGAGCAGGTTACAGGGGATGGATCCCTGCTTGGTCCACCCTGTCCTCTGAGGCCTCATCCCCATCTAGTTCTGGCCACCATAGGAGGTTGTGGATAAGGGACCTGGACATACACATCCTCTGAGTTTTCACTCAGGCTTTTTTTTTTTTGGTTGGCAGGAGTCAAAAATAGGCCATGAAGAGGGAGACTGGGCCCTTTGGGAGGCAGCAGGAATTCTCACATCAATTCAGAGCAAGCGCCCAGTCTTCTGCACCTGCCCTGTTCTCACGGCCCTGCAGCTGCCCCACAGCGATGAGCAAAGGAGAAGAGGCGGTGGAGCCGGCCTTGAGGTGATGACCTAGGAGCGAGACCGAAAAGGCTGGTGCAGGGGATAGACTGTCCATCTGCTTCCTGCATGGGGGTCAGTGTCTGAGCCCGTGTATCCTGTCTGGGGTCCGCATTACACTGATGCTTGTCCTCACTCCTGTCCACAGATGCAGGGGCAGGACACAGCAGGGCACTGCCTGTTGCCACAGTGGGACAGTTGCCATTGTTCCTTCCAGCAACACTGAGCCGCTTTTAACAGCACCTGCCACCACTGTCACCTGGGCTCTGAGGAGCAGCAGCGGCTCCCCCAAGGGTATAGCATAAGCAGCTCCTGCAAGAGCTGCCATATGAGAGGAGTGTTGGGAGGGAAGAAAAGAAAGTTTTAGTGAGGGCTATGCAGCGTCCGAAGGAGACAAAGTTGGGAGTCCAGACAGGCGCTCAGGGCAGGAAGGGAGGCAGTCTGCTCTTTCCCTGCGCCTCACCAAAGCCCCTTCTCCTGCAGGTCTCCTCAGTCAGACAAAGGAGGAAGACCAGCATCTCCAGGTCTGCTGAGGTCATGAGGGTGGCCTATAAAGGGAAAAGGGTGCCTGGGAGGGAGAAGCCCCCTGTCAGGGTCAGGAGCAGTGCTACAGCGAAGGTGGACCAGTGCTCATGGGAGTATATGGGATTCCAGGTATAAAACCCATTTCGGTCATGTGCAGGGCAAATGCCCTACCCACTGTGCTGTTATTCGGACCTGGGCCCCTCCCACCATGTTGTTACATGTACACACATTTCTCTCTGCTTTTTTTCCATTCTGGAGAAACCCAGGTTCTCTAGTAAAAACAAATTCCCCTTTTACTCTCCCTTCATAACTTTCTAAGTAAATATCTTTTCATAAAAATGATCTTTCTTTCTTTTCCCTTTTCTTGGTGGGGCCACACCTGGCAATGCTCAGGGGTTCCTCCTGGCTCTGTACTCAGGAGTTACTCCTAGCAGTGCTCAGGGGACCATATGGGATGCCGGGGATCGAACCTGGGCCAGCCCGGGCCCCCCAAGTGCAAGGCAAATGCCCTACCCGCTGGACTATTGCTCCTGACCCTATATCTGTAGAGAGAAAGAAGAGAAGGAAGGAAGGAAGAAGAAGGAAGGAAGAAGGAAGGAAGGAAAGAAGGAAGGAAGAAGAGAGGAAGGGAGGGAGGGAGGGAGGGAGGGAGGAAGGAGGGAGGGAGGGAGGGAGGAGGGAGGGAGGGAGGGAGGGAGGGATGAAGGGAGGGAGGGGGAGGGAGGGGGAGGGAGGGGAGGGAGGAAGGGAGGAAGGGAGGAAGGGAGGGAGGGAGGGAAGGAGGGAGGGAGGGAGGGAGGAAGGAATGAAGGAAGGAAAGAAGGAGGAAGGAGGAAGGAAAGAAGGAAAGAAGGAAATAGGAGCCTAGTGGAAAGCATCTTTTTGGGAAACATAGCTCTATGAGTGGGTACTTGCCAATCTTAACTATCCAGCATCAATTATGGTTCCCGAGCCCCACCAGGGGTGGTCCCTGAGCACATTCAGGTGCAGCCTCCCAACCATAATCAAAGCCAAAGGAAACAGGGCCTGAGAAGGTTCAAATGGCTGAGCACGTCTTCTGCAACAGGAGGCCAAGGTTCAGTCCTCAGACCCCCATGGTTCCTCAGCTCCTCCTGGATGAGCCCCAGAACTGAGTTTATGGTCACCAATGAGCAATGCTGGGTTTGGCCCCAAGCTCCAACAGAGGTGCCAGGTCTATAAAAGTTGCAAAGTCAAAAAATACTTTTGTATTTTGATTATTTTGAGTCACACCGTTGATGTTCAGAGGTTCCTCCGGGCTCTGCACTCAGGAATTACTCCTGGATGTGCTCAGGAGTACGTCGATAGGCTATCATAGAGATGCTGCCAAAAATCAACCTGTGACGTCACAGGAGCCACTGTCTGCTGGTCCTGTGTTTTCCCCATCAGAGGAAAACTTCAGAACGCAGTAGGATTTCTTTATGTCCTTCCCTGTTATTACTAAGCAGGATGAACTAGGGCAAAACAAAGCTGGACATTCTGAGGTTGCCGAATATCCGATGAAAGAATTTTAAAGGGCTCTTACTTATATGGGCCAAATTCACAGTAGTGGTATGAGTTATTAGCGGATGGTCCAACCAGAAGCTGTAGATCACTCGCAACTTGAGGTTGATTGTAAACGGCATTAACTCCTGAGCAATATGCACAGTGGAGAACACGGTTGCAGAAGAGGCTTATAATATGTCTAGGGATAACCTAAGCCAGAGTGAAACTAGGGGCAGAACCTTAGATAATATAGCTGGCACTGGAGCAGCTGGTTACATGTTAACACGGCTTGCTAACATGTTGCTTATAAAATACCTTGCCACCAAGCTCGACATCTAGTAAAACACCTTCCAACCCGTGCGCCTTTAAATTGCAACCGTAGAGACTTGGAAGTGGTCCTTGAGGACAAACTTCTAATCAGCTTTGGCAGGTGGATGTCACTCATTTCCTACCACGTCGCTACAACTGTCCACCGCTACTGTAAAAGTCTGCTAAGAGTGCAACTGCCACCACCGTTTCAAAGGCCCACCACTCCAAGTGCACACCACCATTACAACAGCCCACCAGCATCATTTGCAATTTTTCCAACCAGCACTTAAGCCTGCCCCTAGAGCAGACCCTCAATAATCTATTTTATATTGCTTGCTCTTGTTTGCGGGCATGATCTAGCAAGGATTTCTTAGAAGATAGTGAAGGTTGTCCAGTCTCACGGTGAACCAATGAGCCCTTGTATACAAAGTTACTGATACTGTTATTACAGGATCAGTGTTGTGTGTACATATTCGGTGATTGCTGAGCTTCTACTTTACATGTATTGACAGTGTTGTGCTACTTGGCATGTCAGTACAGTGGTGTTTGAGGGATTCCAAAAATTTTTAACTGGGTGATAAAGTTGGAGTTCAATTTTTAAGGAGGTGGTATTGGCCGATAGGCATGACTGTCAGGCCATCCCGAAGAACAGGGAGTCGTGAGGGAGGCAGCGCTCTGGCCACGGCATCAGGAGGCCACATCTTGGGTGAGGGCCAATCAAAAGGAGCAATGGTGGTTGTGGGCTGGGGGAGGTCCCTCAGGCCCACGAGGACTTTGTGACTCAAGTGAGAAGCTGAGCGGTCTTCACTGTTGACGTCACTCTGTGGGAGTTCTGGATTTCTCACTGGCCAATGGGGTTGCAGACCCGAGACCACGCCCACGACCTGGCCTATAAAGCGCGGGGCCCTCCGCTTCTGGCACCATCTCGCAGAGAACCAGTTTATGTGGTGAAATCCTCATACTCTGACTCTCGCGATGTGGCTCCAACCCCCGGCTCCGTGTTCCCCTCCTCCACTGTGTGTCTCCTTCCCCCGCCCCTTGTGGCGTCCATCCCCCCAACCGGTCGCCGACCCAGACTGGCTTGCCGAGGACTCAGCTGGCCAAAGAACGGAAGGTGGTGAGAACAAGCGCTGGGACTGGGATGTGCGGCCCAGTCTAAGGTCTTGTAATGGCACCCCGCCCCCACCCCCCCGCTGGCCAGTTCGTGGGCCAGATGACCCTTGTCCCGCTTGCAGTCCTGGCCCAAGTCGACAGTCAGTGCGGCCCTCAGCAGCGTCCGCCGGCAGTCAGAACTCCCCAGGGACTCTGGGCTAGTTACCTCCAGGGCCCCCCTCATCCAGGAGCTTCCTGGTCCCTCTGTCCACGGAACTGGCCTTCCTGGGCTCCAGGTGTCCTAAGACCTCCTTGGGCACCTTGTTCCTAGCCCTCCCGGGGCTACCACTGTGGCCTGGGACAGGGCCTCAGGGCTCTGTACCCGGCTGTCTGTCTGTCCTTACTGGATATGAGGCTTAGAACCAAGGTCCAAAGCCCCAAGCTCTAAGAGACTTTCCCCCCTATGGCGTTACTCTTCTTGGTCCCCATGTGCGGTTTGGAGGTGTCTAGGGACCGTGCCCCCTCAGTTGGGCTCTGGCCTATCACGGTACTAGATAGTTACAAAAGCATTGACACATTGGGAGCCACTGTTTGGGTTTGGGACCATGTCCTTACTCAGTGTCATGCCTCAGGTGGAAGTGCGGAACCAAAGGGCCCAGTCCTCAGGGCAGCAGGACGAGTATCTGACCCAGCTCCAGCAGTTCCTGCTCACAAGCCAAAAGCATCTGGACAGCTACCAGCAGCTGGTCTCTGAGAAGGAGGAGCTGCAGCAGCAGGTGCTGCAGCAGAGGCAGCTCCTGGACCAGCTGCAGCAGGAGCGACCCAGAGGGCAGGTGGTCCTGGAGGACGCTCTGAAGGAGCTGAGGGAGACCCAGGTGAGAAGTCGCGGCAGGCAGGCGCTCAGGGCAGGAAGGCGGCAGCCAGCTCCTTCCCTGCTCTTTTCTGACCGCCCTCTCCTTTAGGAGCCCTCCTCAGACAGTCGCAGGAGGAGAATCAGCAGCTCCGGGCCCTGCTGAAGTCACAAGCGTGCCCTGAGAAGGGTGAGTGCTAGGGGAAAGGGTCCCCTGGAGGGAGAATCCTCCTTTGGGAGGCAGGTGGTCGTGCTATGGGAAGGGTGACCAGGAGAGCCCCGCCCAGGCCTCTCCTCCCTTCTTGGCTGGCTCAGACCCTGGTGCTGCCCCACAGCCAGTCCACTGCCAAAGGACACAGAGGTAAAGGGGAAAGAGGTGCTGGAGCCTAAGAAGCCCATGGAGGTGAAGGCCATTGTAAACCCAGAGGTGGACGCGACCTTGAAGACCAGTGAAGTGGAGGTGATGATGGAGAAGGAGTCGGCCAAGAATAGGAAGATTGTGGTGCCGCAGGCGATGGGCTGGTCTCCAAGTTCCCGCTTATTCCCATTCTTTTACCGCAGTGATGGACCCTACCCTCTCCAAGTCATCCAAATCTAGCCCCAACCCAGTCCTTCCCTGCTGCTCCAACTGTTCTCCTCTCACCCTCCTCCTCCTCCCACATTCCTGCTCCCGTGCTCCTCCTCTCTTTTTAGTATTTAATAAAATAAGGCACTACAGAACCTGAGCGTCGTGAATTCCCCCAAATCTACCTAACAGCGATTCCTGAGAGGCAGAAATGTCCACAATACTGGTCACCAGGGTTCCAGGATCCGGAAAAATTCCTCCACCATTAGCCACCGGGGCTTTGGGGGGTGGGGGTGGGGGGGGGTGGGCAGAAAACTTCCCAAGCTAGCCACCAGGAATTCTTGGGGGCAGAAATGTTCCCAACATTAGCCACCAGGAACTTGTGCCATAGTTCCCGACACATGTTACGGTGGTAGATTTGTTCCCCACCACTAAATACCTGGTTTTCAGGGCTGAAATTTCCCTCCCCAGTGGGTACCAGAGAGTCCAGAAGAGACACACCCTCCCGCAGCTCAGCCAGAGGAGTCGGGACAGGCAGTGGCTACCCCCTTTCTCCAATTAGGACTCAGTGAAGAGACTGGATGAAAATTGCCCCCCCCCCCGCATCCCATAGCTTCAGACATTTTAGGACCATGGGGAAAGCCAAGGTTATGGGCTGCCTCGCAGCCCACAGATTCTCCCAATCTGTGAACAGGGGATTGTCTCCATTTCCTTGTGTCCTCTTTTATCTCTTTAAGTAGTGTTTTGTAGTTTTGTTTGGACCAGTCCTTTAGCTCCTTAGTTAAGCTGAATGTGAGTCTGGGGACATTGGTGTTGGGAAGGGCGCACTGGTGGAAGGACAGGTGCTGGAACACTGTATGTCTGAAACCCAATCATGAACAGCTTTGTAATTGTATATCTCCTCGAGGGGTTGCAGGTGTGGCTGTGGTGCCCAGCTGTGTAGGCAGGTGCCAGACAGGGAGACAGGCTTGTCTACACCCAGGGTTCTCCCCAGTGGGCCCTAGATGGTTGATAGTCTGACTTGAAAAGACTGGGCCCCTTGGAATGAAGCCAGAGCCACGGCAGAGCCTGGCAAGCTACCCGTGGTATATTCGATATTGCAAAAACAGTAAAAGGAATGAACCTCATTCCCAAGAAATGGAGACATTACTGGCGCCTACCCGAGCAAATCGATGTACAACAGGAAGACAAGTGAAGTCATTAATACAAGTGATCTCACTGTAATGTAATAATATTTAAATAAAAATTAAACATCTACACACCCAATAGCATGCAAGCAAAATACTTCAAACAGCCTCTAACAAACTTCAAGGAGGACAGTGGAAGCAGGAAAAGAGCAGATGGAGACTTCAACCAGCATCATATCACCTCTTGATAGATCAGTGAGAGTAAAATGCAGCTAGGATATAACTAACATTGAAGGAAGAAATGGAAGAGAGCGCATGAATAGATATATCCAGGGCGGTTTTTGTTTTGTTTTGTTTTGTTTCGTTTCTCAATAAAATCAAGAGGGTTCAGAGCAATAATACAGTGAGAAGGTTTGTACTTTTCCTCTGACCATTGTCGCTCGACACATTCATCCATTAATAGGCAAATTTCAAAACATCATTTTTCCTAATGGCCACGTGATATTCCATTGTGTAGATATACCGTGGTTTCTTCAACCAGTCCCCTTTTCTAGGGCACTCAGGTTGTTTCCATATTCTGGCTATCGTGAAGAATGCTGCTCTGCACATAGAAGTGCAGATGATGTCTCTGCTGTGTGTTTTTGGGCCCCCAGGGTATATTCCCTGGAGTGGTATAGCTGGGTCCCATGGGAGCTCAATTTCCAGTTTTGGGGGGGAATGTCCATATTGTTTTCCAAAAACGCTGGACTAGTCCTCATTCCCACCAACAATGGATAAGAATCCCTTTCTCCCTGCATCCATTCCAGCACTGGATGTTCTTGCTCTTTTGGATGTGTGCCAGTCTCTGTGATATGAGACGCTATCTCATTGTCCTTTTGATTTGTATCTCCCTGAGGATTCATGATGAGCATTTTTCATATGCTTTTGGCTATTCAAATTTCTAGGAGGTTTTTTTTTTTTTTTTCTTCTTTCTATTTTTTGATGGGGTTGGCTGATTTTTTTTTCTTGTAAAGTTCTATCGAACATCGGGCCCTTTTGAAGGAGTTGTTTGCATGAAGAATTGCTTCCCAGCCTGAGTTTTTGAGTCTGTGTTTGCTCTGCAGACTGCAGACCAGCCTACCACAGCCCAGCTCATCGAGTTCCACCCTGCAGCAGTCTTTTTTTGAATCTGGCCCAGGTATGATGATCCAGAGACTCAGAGACATGGGGGAGAGCTGCTACTGGCTCTCCCTCTGCCCAGCCTCTCATGAGGCACCCAGGAGGGATGGCAGGTCCTAGCCCAGGCCCGCCACCCCAGCAGAGTCTCACAACAAGCCAGATGACCCAGCACTCCATGAGGGGCCTCCATTTTCCACACCCGGACATCCCCCTCCTCAGAACTCCACCAGCAGACCAGCCTATCATAGCCTGGCTCGCGCGACTACAAGCGTTCGCATGGGTCATCCATAAATGCTGGATTTTTAGATGACTACAAGTGTATGCTATCCGCACTGCAGAGCCTGGCAAGCTATCCGTGTCGTATTTGATATGCCAAATACCTGTACCAATTATAGACTTCATTCCCATGACCTGATGGAACGGCTTGAGGCTCCTTTTGTTCCTGGAGCAAGCAGGTGCCCTTGGGCTCTACATGCATGAGACAGGTCATATGGAGATATTACTGGTGCCCGCTCGAGCAAATCGATGATGAACTGGAAGACAATGATACAGTGATACAGTTTTCTCTGACTACTCAAATGTGTTTCTTGTAGGAAACAGAATGCTGCATTCAGTTTTTTGATCCATTTTGCCACTCTGGGTCTCTTTTTTGTTCCATTCCATAATTTTATTTTATTTTTTCAGTGTAACACAACAGAACCTAGAGATGACATTTTCTAACATAAGCATTTTTCTTCTGTTCAATGCCCCAAGAATTTACAATCCTCTGATTTTGTTACAACAAACTTCCAAACAGGAAGTTGAATATAAACAACAACAACAAAAATGAATATTGAATTATTTACAACTGTATCCCTAGACTTCCCCCCAATACTTTTTTTCTTTTTCTTTTTTTTTTTTCATTTTAGGGTCACACCCGGCAATGCTCAGGGGCTACTCCTGGCTCTGCACTCAGGAATTACTCCTGGATGTGCTCAGGAGTACGTCGATAGACTATCATAGATATGCTGCCAAAGATCAACATGTGACGTCACAGGAGCCACTGTCTGCTGGTCCTGTGTTTTCCCCATCAGAGGAAAACTTCAGAACGCAGTAGGATTTCTTTATGTCCTTCCCTGTTATTACTAAGCAGGATGAACTAGGGCAAAACAAAGCTGGACATTCTGAGGTTGCCGAATATCCGATGAAAGAATTTTAAAGGGCTCTTACTTATATGGGCCAAATTCACTGTAGTGTTATGAGTTATTAGCGGATGGTCCAACCAGAAGCTGTAGATCACTCGCAACTTGAGGTTGATTGTAAAACGGCATTAACTCCTGAGCAATATGCACAGTGGAGAACACGGTTGCAGAAGAGGCTTACAACATGTCTAGGAATAAGCTAAGCCAGAGTGAAACTAGGGGCAGAACCTTAGATAATATAGCTGGCACTGGAGCAGCTGGTTACATGTTAACACGGCTTGCTAACATGTTGCTTATAAAATACCTTGCCACCAAGCTCGACATCTAGTAAAACACCTTCCAACCCGTGCGCCTTTAAATTGCAACCGGAGAGACTTGGAAGTGGTCCTTGAGGACAAACTTCTAATCAGCTTTGGCAGATGGATGTCACTCATTTCCTACCACGTCGCTACAACTGTCCACCGCTACTGTAAAAGTCTTCTAACAGTGCAACTGCCACCACCGTTTCAAAGGCCCACCACTCCAAGTGCACACCACCATTACAACAGCCCACCAGCATTATTTGCAATTTTTACAACCAGAACTTAAGCCTGCCCCTAGAGCAGACCCTCAATAATCTATTTTATATTGCTTGCTCTAGTTTGCGGACATGATCTAGCAAGGATTTCTTAGAAGACAGTGAAGATTGTCCAGTCTCACAGTGAACCAATGAGCCCTTGTATACAAAGTGACTGATACTGTTATTACAGGATCAGTGTTGTGTGTACATATTCGGTTATTGCTGAGCTTCTACTTTACATGTATTGACAGTGTTGTGCTACTTGGCATGTCAGTACAGTGGTGTTTGAGGAATTCCAAAAAATTTTAACTGGGTGATAAAGTTGGAGTTCAATTTTTAAGGAGGTGGTATTGGCCGATAGGCATGACTGTCAGGCCATCCCGAAGAACAGGGAGTCGTGAGGAGGCAGCGCTCTGGCCACGGCATAGGAGGCACATCTTGGGTGAGGGCCAATCAAAAAGGACCAATGGTGGTTGTGGGGTGGGGGGAGGTCCCTCAGGCCCACGAGGACTTTGTGACTCAAGTGAGAAGCTGAGCGGTCTTCACTGTTGACGTCACTCTGTGCGAAGTTCTGGATTTCTCACTGGCCAATGGGGTTGCAGACCCGAGACCACGCCCACGACCTGGCCTATAAAGCGCGGGGCCCTCCGCTTCTGGCACCATCTCGCAGAGAACCAGTTTATGTGGTGAAATCCTCATACTCTGACTCTCGAGATGTGGCTCCAACCCCCGGCTCCGTGTTCCCCTCCTCCACTGTGTGTCTCCTTCCCCCGCCCCCTTGTGGCGCTCCATCCCCCAACCCTCAGCCGACCCATACTGGCTTGGAGAGGACTCAGCTGGCCAAAGAACGGAAGATGGTGAGAACAAGCGCTGGACTGGGATGTGTGGCCCAGTCTAAGGTCTTGTAATGGCACCCCCCCCCCCCCACGCTGGCCAGTTCGTGGGCCAGATGACCCTTGTCCCGCTTGCAGTCCTGGCCCAAGTCGACAGTCAGTCCGGCCCTCAGCAGCGTCTGCCGGAAGTCAGAACTCCCCAGGGACTCTGGGCTAGTTACCTCCAGGGCCCCCTCATCCAGGAGCTTCCTGGTGCCTCTGTCCACGGAACTGGCCTTCCTGGGCTCCAGGTGTCCTAAGACCTCCTTGGGCACCTTGTTCCTAGCCCTCCCGGGGCTACCACTGTGGCCTGGGACAGGGCCTCAGGGCTCTGTACCCGGCTGTCTGTCTGTCCTTACTGGATATGAGGCTTAGAACCAAGGTCCAAAGCCCCAAGCTCTAAGAGACTTTCCCCCTATGGCGTTACTCTTCTTGGTCCCCATGTGCGGTTTGGAGGTGTCTAGGGTCGTGCCCCCTCAGTTGGGCTCTGGCCTATCACGGTACTAGATAGTTACAAAAGCATTGACACATTGGGAGCCACTGTTTGGGTTTGGGACCATGTCCTTACTCAGTGTCATGCCTCAGGTGGAAGTGCGGAACCAAAGGGCCCAGTCCTCAGGGCAGCAGGACGAGTATCTGACCCAGCTCCAGCAGTTCCTGCTCACAAGCCAAAAGCATCTGGACAGCTACCGGCAGCTGGTCTCTGAGAAGGAGGAGCTGCAGCAGCAGGTGCTGCAGCAGAGGCAGCTCCTGGACCAGCTGCAGCAGGAGCGACCCAGAGGGCAGGTGGTCCTGGAGGATGCTCTGAAGGAGCTGAGGGAGACCCAGGTGAGAAGTCGCGGCAGGCGCTCAGGGCAGGAAGGCGGCAGCCAGCTCCTTCCCTGCTCTTTTCTGACCGCCCTCTCCTTTAGGAGCTCCTCAGACAGTCGCAGGAGGAGAATCAGCAGCTCCGGGCCCTGCTGAAGTCACAAGCGTGCCCTGAGAAGGGTGAGTGCTAGGGGAAAGGGTCCCCTGGAGGGAGAATCCTCCTTTGGGAGGCAGGTGGTCGTGCTATGGGAAGGGTGACCAGGAGAGTCCCGCCCAGGCCTCTCCTCCCTTCTTGGCTGGCTCAGACCCTGGTGCTGCCCCCACAGCCAGTCCACTGCCAAAGGACACAGAGGTAAAGGGGAAAGAGGTGCTGGAGCCTAAGAAGCCCATGGAGGTGAAGGCCATTGTAAACCCAGAGGTGGACGCGACCTTGAAGACCAGTGAAGTGGAGGTGATGATGGAGAAGGAGTCGGCCAAGAATAGGAAGATTGTGGTGCCGCAGGCGATGGGCTGGTCTCCAAGTTCCCGCTTATTCCCATTCTTTTACCGCAGTGATGGACCCTACCCTCTCCAAGTCATCCAAATCTAGCCCCAACCCAGTCCTTCCCTGCTGCTCCAACTGTTCTCATCTCACCCTCCTCCTCCTCCCACATTCCTGCTCCCGTGCTCCTCCTCTCTTTTAGTATTTAATAAAATAAGGCACTACAGAACCTGAGCGTCGTGAATTCCCCCCAAATCTACCTAACAGCGATTCCTGAGAGGCAGAAATGTCCACAATACTGGTCACCAGGGTTCCAGGATCCGGAAAATTCCTCCACCATTAGCCACCGGGGCTTTGGGGGGGGGGGTGGGGGGGTGGGCAGAAAACTTCCCAAGCTAGCCACCAGGAATTCTTGGGGGCAGAAATGTTCCCAACATTAGCCACCAGGAACTGGTGCCATAGTTCCCGACACATGTTACGGTGGTAGATTTGTTCCCCACCACTAAATACCTGGTTTTCAGGGCTGAAATTTCCCTCCCCAGTGGGTACCAGAGAGTCCAGAAGAGACACACCCTCCCGCAGCTCAGCCAGAGGAGTCGGGACAGGCAGTGGCTACCCCCTTTCTCCAATTAGGACTCCGTGAAGAGACTGGATGAAAATTGCCCCCCCGCATCCCATAGCTTCAGACATTTTAGGACCATGGGGAAAGCCAAGGTTATGGGCTGCCTCGCAGCCCAAAGATTCTCCCAATCTGTGAACAGGGGATTGTCTCCATTTCCTTGTGTCCTCTTTCATCTCTTTAAGTAGTGTTTTGTAGTTTTGTTTGGACCAGTCCTTTAGCTCCTTAGTTAAGCTGAATGTGAGTCTGGGGACATTGGTGTTGGGAAGGGCGCACTGGTGGAAGGACAGGTGCTGGAACACTGTATGTCTGAAACCCAATCATGAACAGCTTTGTAATTGTATATCTCCTCGAGGGGTTGCAGGTGTGGCTGTGGTGCCCAGCTGTGTAGGCAGGTGCCAGACAGGAGACAGGCTTGTCTACACCCAGGGTTCTCCCCAGTGGGCCCTAGATGGTTGATAGTCTGACTTGAAAAGACTGGGCCCCTTGGAATGACGCCAGAGCCACGGCAGAGCCTGGCAAGCTACCCGTGGTATATTCGATATTGCAAAAACAGTAAAAGGAATGAACCTCATTCCCAAGAAATGGAGACATTACTGGCGCCTACCCGAGCAAATCGATGTACAACAGGAAGACAAGTGAAGTAATTAATACAAGTGATCTCACTGTAATGTAATAATATTTAAATAAAAATTAAACATCTACACACCCAATAGCATGCAAGCAAAATACTTCAAACAGCCTCTAACAAACTTCAAGGAGGACAGTGGAAGCAGGAAAAGAGCAGATGGAGACTTCAACCAGCATCATATCACCTCTTGATAGATCAGTGAGAGTAAAATGCAGCTAGGATATAACTAACATTGAAGGAAGAAATGGAAGAGAGCGCATGAATAGATATATCCAGGGCGGTTTTTGTTTTGTTTTGTTTTGTTTCGTTTCTCAATAAAATCAAGAGGGTTCAGAGCAATAATACAGTGAGAAGGTTTGTACTTTTCCTCTGACCATTGTCGCTCCACACATTCATCCATTAATAGGCAAATTTCAAAACTTCATTTTTCCTAATGGCCACGTAATATTCCATTGTGTAGATATACCGTGGTTTCTTCAACCAGTCCTCTTTTTAGGGCACTCAGGTTGTTTCCATATGCTGGCTATCGTGAAGAATGCTGCTCTGCACATAGAAGTGCAGATGATGTCTCTGCTGTGTGTTTTTGGGCCCCCAGGGTATATTCCCTGGAGTGGTATAGCTGGGTCCCATGGGAGCTCAATTTCTAGTTTTGGGGGGAATGTCCATATTGTTTTCCAAAAAACGCTGGACTAGTCCTCATTCCCACCAACAATGGATAAGAATCCCTTTCTCCCTGCATCCATTCCAGCACTGGATGTTCTTGCTCTTTTGGATGTGTGCCAGTCTCTGTGATGTGAGACGCTATCTCATTGTCCTTTTGATTTGTATCTCCCTGAGGATTCATGATGAGCATTTTTATATGCCTTTGGCTACTCGAATTTCTAGGAAGTTTTTTTTTTAATTCATTCTTTCCATTTTGGATATGGTTGGCTGATTTTTTAAAAAAATTTTTTATTATATCACCGTGAAGCATACAATTACAAAGGTGTTCATAATTGGTACCTGGTAATACAGTATTCCAGCACCCATCCCTCCACAGTGCCCCATTTCCACCACCAATGTACCCCCCTTCTGCCCCCCAGACGTCCTTAATTGCAGGTACCCCATTTTCCTCTCTTTCTCTCTCTATCTCTCTCTCTGTCTCTGCATCTCTCTCCCCTCTTATTTTAAACATTGTAGCTAGCCCTGCAGATATTTAGAGTTTATCACTTAAGTCTCTTTGTGTATATTCAGTGGTGAGTTTTAATCTGCCATTACCGTTTCCCATATTTAGTAAAATACTGGTATCTATTTATATCCTATTAATGAATGCAGTCATTCTATATCTGTCCTTTTCCTTCTGACTAATTTCACTCAGCATGACAGACTCCATGTCCATCAATTTGCAGCTAAATTTTATAATTTCATCTTTTCTGACAGCCGCATAGTATTCCATAGTGTAGATGAACCACTGTTTCTTTTGCCAGTCCTCTGTTCTCGGGCATTTAGGTTGTTTCCAGATTCTCGCTATAGTGAATAGCGCAGAGATGAATAAAGAAGTACAGATAGTGTTTCTGCTATGTGTTTTTCGGTCTCGGGTATATTTCCAGGAGTGCTATTGCTGGATCAAATGGGAGCTCAATATCTAGCTTTCGGAGGAATGCCCATATTGTTTTCCAAATCATTGGGCCCTTTTTTAAGGAGTTGTTTGCATGAAGAATTGCTTACCAGCCTGAGTTTTTGAGTCTGTGTTTGCTCTGCAGTCAGATGCAGATGCAAGCCTGGCTCTCACAGCCCAGCTCATGTAGACCCACCCTGCAGCAGTCTTTTTTGAGTCTGGCCCAGGTATGCTGATCCAGAGACTCAGAGACATGGGGCAGAGCTGCTACTGGCTCTCCCTTCTGCCCAGCCTCTTATGAGGCACCCGGAAGGGATGGCAGGTTCTAGCCGAGGCCCGCCACCCCAGCAGAGTCTAACAACAAGCCAGATGAAACCGCACTCCATGAGGGTCCTCCATTTTCCACATTCGGATGTCCGCCTCGTCGGAACTCCACCAGCAGACCAGCCTATCATAGCCTGGCTTGCGCGGCTACAAGCATTCGCATGGTTCATCCATAAATGCTGGATTTTTAGATGACTACAAGTGTATGTTACCCGCACTGCAAAGCCTGGCAAGATATTTGTGTCATATTTTATATGCTATGCCAAATACCTGGAACAATTATAGACTTCATTCCCATGACCTCATAGAACAGCTTGAGGCTCCTTATGTTCCTGGAGCAAGCAGGTGCCCTTGGGCTCTAAATGCATGAGACAGGTCATATGGAGATATTACTGGTGCCCGCTTGAGCAATTCGATGATGAACTGGAATACAGTGATATGGTGATACAGTTTTCGCTGACTATTCAAATGTGTTTCTTGTAGGAAGCAGAATGTTGCATTCAGTTTTTTGATCCATTTGGCCACTCTGGGTCTATTTTTTGTTCCAGTTCATAATTTTATTTTATTTTTTTTAGTGTAACACAACAGAACCTAGAGATGACATTTTCTAACATAAGCATTTTTCTTCTATTCATTGCCCAAAGAATTTACAATCCTTTGATTTTGTTACAACAAACTTCCAAACAGGAAGTTGAATATAAACAACAACAACAACAACAAAAATGAATGTTGAATTATTTACAACTGTATCCCTAGTCTTCCCCCAATACTTTTTTTCTTTTTTTTTTCCTTTTTATGATCACACCCGGCTATGCTCAGGGTACTCCTGGCTTTGCACTCAGGAATTATTCCTGACGATGGTAAGGGGAACATATGGGATGCCGGTGATCGAACCCAGACCAACACAGGCCGGCTGCGTGCAAGGCATATGCCCTACCTGCTGAGCTATAGCTCGGCCTCCCCAATACTTTTTTAACTGTAAACTTGATTGATTGATTGATTTTTATTATAGCACCATGAGATTTACAGTTACAAAAGTGTTCATATGTTGGCTCAGTCAGTGTTCCAGCACCCACCCTCCACCAGTGCCCGTTTCCCAACAACAGTATGCCCCTAATTCCCTCTGCCCCAGCCTACATCTATAGCAGGAAATTTTCACTTCACTCTCTCTCTATTTCTGTTTCTCTCTCTCACTCTTTCTCACCTCTCTCTCCTTTCTCTTACACATTGTGGATTGCAATACATACATTAGAACTTGTCATGTATATCCTTTTGCCTACTTTCAATGCTCAGTTGTATGCTGGTGTTATTATTTACCATAATTAGTAGTAAACTGTTCCTTTTCTGTGTTGTTATTTACCATAATCATTGGAACACAGTTCCTTTCTCTGTGTTACTTAACCTCTGACTCCCACACTCCCATACATTTGCAGTAGGTTCTATCCACTGATAAGACCTCCTGTTCCATGTATTGTCTGGCCTTGGATATTGGTATCATGCTATTTTTTTATATCCCACAAATAAATGCAATCATTCTATATCTGTCAATGCCCTCTGGGTAATTTCACTTAGTGTGATTCTCTCCATGTCCATCCATTAATAGGCAAATTTTATAACTTCATTTTTCCTGACAGCTACATAGTATTCCATTGTGTAGATGTACCCCAGTTTCTTTATCCAGTCATCTGTTCTCAGGCACTCTGGTTCTTTCCAGATTCTGGCTATTGTGAATAGTGCTACTATGAACATAGAAGAGTAGATAATATTTCCACTATGTACTTTTTGGTGTCACAGGCCACATTCCCAGAAGTGATATGTTTGGTTCAAACGGGAGCTCAATGATATTGGTATCATGCTATTTTTTTATATCCCACAAATGAATGCAATCATTCTTTATCTGTCATTTACCTTCTGGCTAATTTCACTTAGTGTGATCCTCTCCATGTCCATCCATTAATAGGCAAATTTTATAAGTTCATTTTTCCTGACAGCTGCGTAGTATTCCATTGCGTAGATGTACCCCAGTTTCTTTATCCAGACATCTGTTTCAGGCAATCTGGTTCTTTCCAGATTCTGGCTATTGTGAATAGTGCTACTATGAACATAGAAGAGTAGATGATATTTCCACTATGTACTTTTGGTGTCACAGGGCACATTCCCAGAAGTGATATGGCTGGTTCAAACGGGAGCTCAATGTCTAGTCTTTGGAGGAATGTCCATATTGTTTTCCAAAAAGGCTGTACCGGTTCACATTCCCACCAACACTGGATGAGAGTCCCTTTCACCGCATCCATGCCAACACTTGTTGTCCTTGTTCCTCTTGGATATGTGCAAGTCTCTGTGGTGTGAGATAATATCTAATTCTTGTATTGATTTGCATCTCTCTCATGATTAATGCTGATGAGCATTTTTTCATAAGTCTTTTGGCCATTAGAATATCTTCCTTGTCGAAGTTTCTGTTCATTTCTTCTTCCCATTTTTTTGATGGGGTTGGCTGTTTTTTTTCCTTGTAAAGTTTTACCATGGCCTGATATATCCTGGATATTAATCCCTTATCAGATGGGTATTGGGTAAGCATTCTATCTCATTCTGTGTGCTGTCTTTGAATCTTGGTCACTGTTTCTTTTGAGGTAAAGAAGCTTCTTAGTTTCATGAAGTCCCGTATGTTTTTCTTTGCTTGCAATTGCTTTGTTAGTGGTGTTTCGTCTTTGAAAATGCCTTCAGCTTTAGTGTCATAGAGGACTTTTCCTATAGTGTCTTCACATACTTTATGGATTCATGTCTGATATTGAGATCTTTAAACCATTTTGATCTGAAGTTTGTGCATGGTTGTTGGGTGACATTCCCTACGGAGCATAAACCTCCACCTACAACACTTAGCTTACATGGAGAGCTGGTCCCTGCCTTTGGGGAATCTCCAGAGCAGACACAATAGGAGTGCAGGCAGAATTGGACAGATTTCAAAATTTTATATGGCATAAATAATTTTATCATGAATCTCCTTTGTTCCAGATCAGTATTCTGTTCCCACGGGTCCACATGTGGGACTTACATGTAGATATGCCAAGAGTACTTGGCCATTTTGGATCAACCCTATAATAATCGATTCTCCTAGTTCAGAGACATGCCAATGCCCCTCTGGGCAAACTAACGTGTCTCTGACTGTAAAGGAAATGCCTAAGTGAATTATTCTGATGATTTTGGGTCTTATTGGGATCCAGAGTCTGGGATTGCTAGCTATAGATTCATAGTAAAAAGTATCAATGGCATTTCCTACAAATTACATTCTGAACTGCTTTCTGGTTCAGAGATGCAGCCCCTCCTCACTCTGCTAGGGAGATTTTGCCTCTGGAAATCAGCTCTGGCTTTTGTGAAGCTTGAGCCAAAGGCCCACCTAAAGATCTACATTCCAAAGGGATCATTTACCTGACTTCATCTCTAGATAGCTGAACTGGAAGATTTTGGCTGGCTTCTGGCTATAAAAGAAGGTAGGAAAAGAAGAAGGGGCCTATTTGCCATTTTGATTTCCCTTGGCATTTGCTTCTCTCTGTCCTCTCTATTCTCTGTTGGGCTTGAACACATGGTGGCAGCCATCTGGGCCAACAGGTGGCCGGGGGCCCAGAGGGAAACCATAGTCTTGGAATTTTCCTGATCTTGGATTGTATATCAGAACCTGTGATAGTCAAGTCTTATAAAACTGCACCATATTCTTGAGTTTTTATCCATTCCCTGCTGGTTTTGCAGGTAGAAGGGAACTCGTTTCCTGGTATTGTTGGGGACCTCAGCTGTCCCCAACACATGGTGTTAGACAGAGGTTTAAATTCATTGTTTTTACATGTAGCTGCCCAGTTTTCCCAGCACCACTTTTTGAAGAGGCTTTCCTTGTTCCATTTTGTACCTTTTGCTCCTTTGTCAAAGATTAAATAATCATGTATTGGAGGATGGGTGTCAAGATCCTCAACTCTATTCCATAGGTCCAGAGGTCTGTATTTAATCCAATACCATGCTGTTGTAATTACTACTGTTTTGAAGCTGTGAAGTCAGGTTATTAATGTGGGCCCCCCTTTTTTTCTGGATGGATGCTTACAGAGCTATGAACTTTCCTCTTAACACAGCTGCCTCTGTGTCCCACAAGTTCTGATAGATGGTGTCTTCATTATCATTTGTTTCCAGGTATCTTTGGATTTCCTCATTGATTTCTTCTATGACCAACTGCTTGCTCAGCAGTGAGCTCTTCAGTTTCCAGGTTTTGTTTTGACTCCCTAATTCTGTGCGTGATTGACTTCTATTTTCAGTGCATCGTGGTCTGAAAAGAGAGTTGACACAATTCCTATCTTTTTATTTTTATTGAGGTATGCTTTGTGGCTCAGCATGTGGTATATCTTGGAGAATGGTCCATGTGCACTGGAGAAAAATGTGTATTCAGCTTTTTTGGGGGATGAAAAGCCCTGTATATATCAAATAGCTCTCTCTCTTCCATTTCTTCCTTCAGGGCTATTTCTTTGGTGCGTTTCAGTCTTGTCGATCTATCAATAGTTGATAGTGGTGGTGAAGTCTCCAACTACTATTGTGTGTCTAATAGCAGTTGTTTTAGGTCTTTTTCTGGGTCCTCGTTGGGTGCATATATGTTTAGGAGCGTAATTTCTTCCTGATATGAATATCCCTTCATTATTAAGAAATAGCCTTCGCTGTGCCTTGTAACTTTTTTCAGCCTGAAGTCTATGTTGTCAGATACTAGTATGGCCACACTGGCCTTTTTGGTGGAGTTATTTGCATGGAGAATTGTCTTCCAACCTTTTACTTTGAGCCTATGTTTGCTTAATTATTTCGATGTGTTTCTTGTAGACAGCAAAATCGTGACTTCAGATTTTTAATCCATTTTGCCACTCTGTGTCTCTTAATAGGTGCATTTATACCATTGACATTGAGACAATCTTGAAATGGAATTTTGTGCCATCTTCCTGTTTAAACTTGTTGTGCTTTTGAGTTTTGTCTTGTCTTAAAGTATCTCCTTCAGTCTTTCTTTTAAAGTTGGTTTTAAGTCTGTGAAGATCCCCAGCTGTTGTTTTTCCATGAAGTTGTGTATCTAATCTGAATAGAGTCTAGCCAGGGCAAAGTTTTCGTGGCATTGATTTCACTGATTTTTTTTTTTCCACTATAACCAAACCTGTTTTTTGACTTGGGTTTTTTTTTTCTGATAAATCTAATGTAAATTGAAGGGATTCTCCTTTGTATGTAATTTTTTTTTGAGCCTCCCTTTCAGTCCTCTTGGACTTCTACCCCCAGTGACATATCATTCTAGTACTGCAGATGCTACTTCCTGGGGCTCCACAGGGACTTTGCTGGTCCAGACCCAGGGCCGCCGCCAACACGGCGTTGAGCTCTTGAATCTTGGGCAACGGATCCACAGGAACCGAGGTTTCCTGCTTGTCCCTAGATCCTTCCACTCAGAGGCAAGCAGGGGGTCGGCTCAGCCGGCATGATTTGCACAGGGAGAAACACATGTTTGAGGTCCAGCAGGTAATCCATCGGACAGCAGAGAGGCAGACCCCAGAGCGTGGGAGATCTGGGGACCACAAGGTGAGTGTAAGCACGGCCAACCAGACTGAGAGCAGGTCCGCACATGTTGGTACCCAGCTCCTCGTGACTTCTGAACTGGTTGCTGTGGGATTTACAAGGTGCGCTGCTATCTGCACTCAATAGTCCAGCCCCAGGACCTCCTCAGTCTCTCCTTATCCCTAACCACGCCTTTCAGCGATGTCCCATAGGACACCGCTGCTGTCTCACAGAGCTCACTCCTGACCTGAGTTCACCCAGCATTGGAACATGCATGATTCAGACGTTCTGAGGAAGCCTGCAGGGGGACACACAGTGTCAGGGTAGACACTTATTTGTACTTCTAGCCCAGTAGATGAGAGGAAGTTCTCACAGCTCAAGAGATTGCTGAAGCAGTGACATAGGGGCACAGACTGGTGCAGAGAGACGACAGATGTACTGGGACATGGGTACAGAAGGAGTTCAGCACCAGAGTCCAACAGGCCTTACAACACAGGAGTTGTGACCCCGGTCCCCTAACTATGGCTTGTGGTGTTGCCAGAGTTGGGGGCATGTATCAGGTGACAGGGTCCCTGCCCTTCTTTTCGTGTTCCCTTCAGAGTTAACTTCTTCTGTGTGGTTTGTGAAGGAGGAGTTGCTGGAGTAAAAAGGAAAGAATAACTTTGTCTGGCTGAATCCTGGCTCTAAACTTCTGGAATCACCTGGGGGGACCATGTGGGATGCGGGGGATCAACCCCATGTTGACCGTATGCAAGGTGAATGCATACCCACTGTGTTGTTGCTCTGGCTCATATATTATATCTGTATCTGCTACAGGCCTGACAATGGAACGGTGTAATTGCTTCAAGTATAGAAGCAAAAGAGCTACAAGAATAGAACAGCATAGGCCTACATATATGTACATATATTTGTTTATACACACACACACAGAACCCAACACATTCTTTTTCTTGGAAAGGGGGCTTCTAACCTCAGTTTGGCATGTCAGGAGTCATTCCTGGCTGCAATGGGTCCACTGGCTCAGACAGTATCAACCTCCAGGCCAATGTTGTTGGGGCCACCAGAGCCACTCGCTTCAGAGCCTGGTGCTGGGGATCCGACAGAGTATCTCACGCTCAAGGCATGTGCCTCCACTCTCTGAACTGTAGCTCTGGCTTCACATTTACTGTTTGTTCGAGGGGCTTGGGGGCAATATGAGATGCCAGGAATTGAAGTAGGAAAGCTTCATTTAAGCTATCCTTGGGCTTCATTGAGATTTTGAGAAAATAACTTTACTTTTTGTGTTTTTGTTTTTTTTTTTTTCCTTTTTGGGTCACACCCAGCAATGATCAGGGCTTTCTCTTGGCTCTCTACTCAGGAATTGCTTCCGCGAGGCTCGATGGACCATATGGGATGTTGGGGCTCTAACGGGATCAGCCTCGTGCAAGACTAATGCCCTCCTCGCTGGACTATTACTTGGAGCGGCCCTGAGAAAAGCACTTTAAGAAGTCAATGTGGGATTCTCTTCCTCTTTATTTTTCTGCTCTTTTCTCTATTCTTTAAGTTGGAGAACTTCTAATGAATCTTTTCATTTCTCTTCTGCCTTCTCAACCTGCTTTCGACCTTATGTTCTTGGTTGTTTTTTCCAGTTTGTCTTAAATTTCAGGTATACTACATTTAACTCCAAATATCTCTCTTGTTCTTCAAGTGTCCGGTGATATCTATTCTCCGCTAAGATCCCAAACAGATTTACATAATTTAAAATTTTTTTCTGTTAGTCTTTCAACAGACTCTTTTCATGGGAATATATTAGTAATAAATGCTTTGAAAATTTTATGATTTACCAAATTTAACAACCGTAAAAGGCCACTGGCCAGTTCTAGCCCCTCTCCATAGCAGGAGTTTGCTTCTGATTCAAGCCGGTAGGAGAGAGACTGTTGAAAATTATATTTTTTTGTTTGAGGGTTCACTGGTGTAAGTCAGGGTGACCCAGTATAATGTCCTTTGTTGAAAAAGGGAGATTTAAAAACTAAACTTCATTTATTTATTTATTTATTTGTTTATTTGTTTGTTTGTTTATTTATTCATTTATTTTTTTGGGGGGTCACTCCTGCAGTGTTCAGGGGTTTCTTCTGGCTCTGCAGTAAGGAATTAGTAGGCACTGCTCAGGGGACCATATGGGATGCTGGAGATTGAACCTGGGCCAACCAACCTGCATGGCAAATGCCATCCCCGCTGTGCTATTGTTCGAGCCCCATCATTTGACTTTGCCTCAGCAAACAAGAATTCTGCAGATTCCCCAAGATTTTTGCTTTCCATGGACAATGGTTTATTTGATGGTGGACATTGGTTTATTTTTCCTGGATAATGTTTTATTTGGAAACTGATTGAGTGGTGCCCCTCTATGGCAGGAGCCAGCTTGGCATGAGGAAAGATCCCTTCTGAAAATCTGTAACAATTGTCAAGAGCATTTTGGGCCCAAAGGAAGGGAGCCATTCCTGGCAGTGTTTAAAATTTTACTCCAACTCTGTGCTCAGGGGTTTCTCCCAATGGTGTTGGGATCAAACCTTCCTGCAAAGCTGGTGCTGAGCCTCACAGGAAACTGAATCTTCATCAAGCCCCTTTGTATCAACGGGGCAGGATTTATATTGCTGAAATGGCCTCTTGTATGTTGGTTGATGGACCGAATATGGTGATACCTAACTTTCCCACACTCACTAGTTTATTTTTTCTCCTCAGCAGAGCAGTTCTCAGGCTTCCTTAGAAGTGCCCAGGATCACCTGTACCTTGTGACGAGGCGGGGCCCGGACCAGGGAGGAGATGCTGCCTTTCTCACACGCTCCATGTAGTGCCCTGGCTGCGGGCCCATGAAGGATGTCAGAGTACCAGCCTAATCCTGAGAGAACGTGGAGAGCTTGTCTGACTGGCATCAACCTGGGTCTGAACTGTGCCTACTGTGTTATTTCAAGTGCCCACCAGATGGCGATGCCCACCTAGGTAGCAGAGAAAACCTTCCACCATCAAAACTATTGGCAGAAAAACCCTCCACGACATCTAAAGGCATCTTCAAAGGTGAAACACCACTCACAAAAAAAAAAAGAAGATAAGATAAACCTATGGGACTACATGAAAGTAAAAGGCTTCTGCACCTCCAAAGAAACAGTGACCAAGATACAAAGACAGTGCACAGAATGGGAAAGAATATTCACCCAATAACCAGCTGATGTTGGGCTCTGCTGGGGTGGTGGGTCAGGGTTAGAACTGCCATCCCTCACTGGCGCCTCGTGAGCGGCTGGGCACAGGGAGATCAAGTAGCAGCTCTGCCCCATGTCTGGAAGTCTCTGGATCAGCATACCTGGTCCAGATAGAAAATACCTGCTGCAGGGTGCGTGTGGATAATCTGGACTGTGATAGGCTGTCGCTGGGTGGAGTTCTGAATAGAGGAAGTCTGGATGTGGAAATGGCAGCCCGATGGAGTAGGGGGTTATCTGGTTTGTTGTGCGGCTCTGCTGGGGAGGTGGGCCAGCCTTAGAACCTGCCATCCCTCCCTGGCGCCTCGTGAGCGGCTGGGCACAGGGAGAGCAAGTAGCAGCTCTGCCCCTTGTCTGTAAGTCACCCCAGCAGAGTCGCACAACAAGCCAGATGACCCCCCACACCATCGGGGCGCCATGTTCCACATCCAGACTTCCCCTCGTCAGAACTCCACCCAGAAACAGCCTATCACAGCCCGTCTCCCGCGGCTGCGTGCGGCCATGCAGTTCATCTATCAATGCATTATTTAGAGGTGACTTCAAGGATATGCCACCTACATGGCAAGCCTGGCCAGCTGCCTGTGTTGTATTTGATATGCCAAATACCAGTAACAATTATATTAGTTCATTCCCATGACCTAATATAATGGTTTGAGGCTCTTTATGTTCCTGGAGCAAACAGATGCCCTTGGGCTCTACTAGCATGAGACAGGGCATGTGGAGATATTACTGGTGCCCCCTGGAGCAAATAGATGATCAATGGGAGGATAGTGATAGTGATCATCACCCAGCTGATAAGGGGTTAATATCCAGGATATAGCAGGCACTGGCAGAAGTTTAAAGAAGAAAAGAGGCAACCTCTTCAAAAATGGGGAGAGAAATGAACAGAAACTTCAACAAGGAAGAAATTCGAATGGCCAAAAGACATATAAAAATGCTCATCAACATTCATCATCAGAGAGATGCAAATCACAACAACCATGAGATATAATCTTACAGGACATAGATTGGCATATATCCAAAATAGCAAGAACAGCAAGTGCTGGCATGGATGCGGGAAAGGGGACTCTCATCCATTGTTGGTGGAATGTCGACTGGTACAGCCTTCCTGGAAAACAATATGGACATTCCTCCAAAGACTAGAAATTGAGCTCCCCTTTGGCCTAGCTATACCATTCCTGAGGATTTACTCTTGGAAGCCAAAAACATATAGCGGAAAAGCCATCTGTAGCTTTATTTTCATAGCAGCACTATTCACAATCACCAGAATCTGGAAACAACTAGTGTGCCCGAGAACTGATAACTGGATAAAGACACTTTAAGGGCCAGAGTTTCTTTTGGGTTCCAGATATTCCAGCAGGTAGGGCATTTGCCCTGTACGTGGATGACCTGGTTTTGATCCCCGGCATCACATATGGTCCCCTGAGCACAACCAGCAGTAATTCCTGAGTGTAGAGCCAGGAGTAAACCCTGAGCATCACCAGGTTTGACCCAAAAAAAAAAAAAAAAAAAGAAAGAAAGAAACTTTGGCATATGTATAAAATGGAATACTCTGCTGCAACATTCGGTAGTCAATCAACATAATACATCATAGCAACAAAAAAGAAAAATAAAAACCATATGAACATATCAGTAGATGCAGAGAAGGCATTTGACAAGATTCAACACCCGATCATGATAAAAGCTCTCCGTAAAATAGGGATTGAAGGAACCTTCCTCAATATAATCCAGGCCATCTACTACAAGCCCACAGCAAGCATCATTCTCAATGGGGGGAAAAAGTGAAGGCCTTCCCCTTAAGATCAGGGACAAGACAAGTCTGCCCACTCTCACCACTTCTATTCAATATAGTACTGGAAGTACTTGCCATAGCAATCAGGGTAGAAAAGGACATTAAGGGCATCCGGATAGGAATTGAAGAAGCCAAGTTGTCACTATTGCAGATGACAAGATACTATACCTGGAAAACCCGAAACTCTCTACCAAGAGGCTGCTAGAAGTAATACATTCCTATAGTAGATTGGCAGGGTACAAAATCAATACCCAAACATCAATGGCCTTCCGATATGCTAACAGTGAAAGAGAAGAAAGGGACATTAAAGAAACTATCCCATTCACAATTGCATTGCAGAAAATCAAATACCTAGGAATTAGTTTGACAAAGAATATAAAGGATCTCTACAAGGAAAACAAACAAAATGTTACTTCAGGAAATGAAAGAGGACCTGAGGAAATGGAGACACATCCCCTGCTCATAGATTGAAGGATTAACATTATCAAAATGGTAATACTCGGG
>JAJIBD010029552.1:0-33087 GCA_021461705.1 Cryptotis parvus
TGTTGCAGGACTCCTTTAAGGGCATTTGGCTCAAAACATTAGCACACTAAAGGGCCTAGGTGAGGTGCAGGGAGGGATTATCTAAGGACATTTAACACTCCCTGCTTTCCATAACAATGGGAGGAAGGCCTGGAGTTGCATGGGTATAAACTAGCCGGTTTTCACTCTCCGCGCTTCTTTGGGGGCTGTTGCTCTCTGTGGGCGGTCGCCCTGCTTGGAAGTGTTCTTCTCCTTTCCCAAAGCCTATACACGTGGTGGTCGCCATCTTGGCCTACACGTGGCTGGGGTTCTAGCCTGGAATCCTAAGCATCGGGTTTTTCCTTTTGCTGATTTGTATGCCTGAACCTGTGATAAGTAAAGCTTTTAAAACCTCACCGGATCCCTGAGTGCTCATCCATTCCTCGCCGGCTCGGAGGTAGAAGGGAACTCACTTCCCGGCACTGTCGGGGACCCCGTGGAGCGCCCCGACATTTGGCGTCCCTTGTGTGGGCACCACGAACATCGTCTGGTCTAATTATCATCGGACAGAGATCATCTGCCTCGAACCGTGAGTAAAATGATGGATATCTCATGGTATAGATACATTGTATCTTTTATTGGCTCGGAACCATACATAGCCCAGTCTATAAAGTTCCTTTCACAGAACTACTCTATCTTTTCACAAAATCATCTGGGTCCTTGCGATTTTTTAAACTGTACCTTTGCGTAAGGACAATGTTTAATAGAGAGAGGGAAGAAAGTAATAAATTGAATGCAATCTTAAGGGACGAGATTTACTCAGCGATTGAAGAAATAAGTGAGGATCATAAAGCTACAGGTAGACTGGTCTTAAAGCTTGAGGACAGAATTATTAAACAGAGTTTAAAACTTGAAAAGAAATTAGAAGAACAGGAAAGTAAAATTATTAACCAGATTTTTAAAATTCAAGGAAAAATTAGAAGAACAGGATTTAAAATTCAAAGAAAAATTAGAAGAACAGGAAAGTAAAATTATTAAACAGGATTTAAAATTTGAAGAAAAGTTTGAAGAGCAGAAGAAGGATATCGATAAAATCAGCATTATCTTAGAGGAAGAAATTGACAGACAGAGAGGTAGAATAGATGGACAGAAAGAGGAGGTTTTGGAAGTTACACATAAGACTGAAAGAACAAAAAGGAAGAAACATATAGGAAACTTGAAAACTTAAACCAAGAAATGGATGTGTTACGCAGGGAGATTTCTGATTTCATAACTTATCAATCAGGACCTAGCGCATACCCAATACTGAGGCGTGAACCAACTAAAAGCCGTTCACAAACACGCCCCAAAACTGTAGACTTGAAAAAAGGTGTATACATTCCCAGCAAAAAAATCTAAAAGAATTCTAATGTGGCTGATAACCCAGAGGGAGGCAAATTCCCAGAGTTGAAAATCTCTCCAGAGTTAATACCCTCAATGGGGTAGATGTTCCTCTGCCAGATACTACAAGCTCTGATGAGGGAAGAAGGGAGAAACAGATTAGCTCGAGTCAAAGAGCAAAGCCCAGCAATCTTTCTCATGACCAATCTAAAGATAAAGTAAAACGCGATTCATGAAGACTTAAAAATTGAGGCAATAACCCCGTTTAGGAAGGCTTGCGACAGGTTTGGAATATCAAGTCCTTATACTTTAAAATGTTTAGCTGATTGGAGCGAAAGTAGTCAGTGGGTATTGGGAGACTTTGAAACGGTAGCCGATACTTGTCTGAACAAATCACAGTACATGCAATGGCATATGTGGTATGCAGATGGGGTTAACCAGAATATTGACACTTTAAGAGAAAAGGAATCAGGCCATACTATAACTTTTGCCATGCTAAAAGGTGAAGGTGAATGGAAAAATAAAGCAAAACAAGCGACATTACCTGAACCTATTTTAAAATTCGTTCGGGAGACAGCATTAAAGGCGTGGGAAAGAGTAGGTTCCGACCCAGAATTTCTAGGTAGCTATACAAAAATTTACCAGGGTCGTGATGAACCATACTTTGATTTTGTTGGGAGATTATGTGAAACAATCCAAAGACAGGTTCAAGACCCAACCACTCAAGAAATCCTAAAAGCGAAACTTAGCATATGAGAATGCTAATCAAAAATGTCGAGCATTACTATATGGTATTAGGGAAAAGGATGACCTCATGGGGTATCTAAAGGCCTGTAGAAATGTCGGTTTAACCTCCCATAAAAACACAGGATGATATAGAGGCTTATCCCATACAGCAGGAGGGGATCAGGAGAGGGATGAAATGTCAGACAGCTCTAGGGGAGAAACAAGTCAGACAGCTCTAGGGGAGAAACAATAAACTTCAAAGGATAAACAATAATCGGAGAAACTATTCTAATAATCGCAGCTCCACCCCCTCGGAGGGCCCCACCTGGACCATGCCCAAGGTGCAGAAAAGGAAAACATTGGGCCAGAGACTGTCGGTCTTGGAGGCGAAGTCAGCCTCAGGCTTCATCTGGACAGATAACCTGCTTTAGCTGCAGAAAGAAGGGACACACCCGTAGAGATTGCCCATCTTCTAAAACTATCAATACAGGGCAACATTCTAATAATCCCTTTATAGGAAATGTTACATGGACCCCTCCCAGGTTCCACAAGCTCCGCAGGCTCAAATAACATCTATTCCTCCCCTAATGCGGGAAACTGGGTGGGGGCCAGCCCCAGGCCCAGCTGAATCCAGGGGCACTCTCCTTCATTCCACCTGCCCACTATCCTCCGAATCAGAATCCACAGAATTACAGTCAATAAATGCTCTCTGGCCTACCCCATCAGGCAGTGACAGTCTCGACATTCTCTGCCCTAAGACTGTCGCAATATACCCAAGTCAAGACCCCTACATGTTAAAAACAGGGATAAAAGGACCTGCTCCCCAGGTAGTATGGGTTTAATTCAGGGAGCGATTGGCTGAAATTTAAGGGAATTATGGTGCATTTCGGACTTCTGGATCCTGAATCTCATGGAGAGATAATACTGTCAATATCTGTGCCAACTAAATGGACTTTTAAAAAGGGGAACCACTTGCTAAACTATTATTATTTTTTGAGGATCCGTGTAGTCAGTCCGAGACACCCTACAGCTGGTGGCTTAAACAGTACCAACCATTCTGCCAACTTCATTGTTGGTTATGCAGCCACACAGAACCAAGCCCACCAGCCACCTGCTAACTATCTAGTTGGGTACACTGCCAGAATTTCTCAGGCCAAGCGGCCGGTTATACCCATCGAAATTTATAAAAGGAAATTCAAAGGCATGTTGGATACAGGGGCAGACATATCCATAATCTCCACCAAGTATTGGCCCTCTAACTGGGCCCTAAAGAAAGTGTCCCATAGCCTGAGCGGGGTAGGCAATATCTCCTCCTCTCTTCTCCGACAGAGTGCCAGGTGGCTGCCGTGTATTGGCCCTGAAGGGAATGTAGCCATGGTCCAGCCTTATATAGCCCCTATGCCTTTAACTTTATGGGGTCGAGACATGCTGGAGCAGTGGGGGGGCAGTAATCCACATACCTCGTCCAATTCCCGTCGAGCACCAATTCCAGCTCTCCATAATAAGCCCTAACACCGGGAGTAACCCTTTTTAATTGGGGCCGCTGTGGTTAGCGCCCACTACCTATCCGTATTCAGTGGAAATCTGACAAACCTATATGGACACCACAGTGGCCCCTCAATACCAAAAAGTTAGAGGCGCTAACAAATCTAGTGGAAGAACAGCTGAAATTAGGACATATTGAGGAAACGTTTTCAGAATGGAATTCTCCTATTTTTTGTAATACAGAAAAAATCAGGCAAATGGCATTTGCTGATTGACTTAAGGAATGTAAATTCTACTATGGTCCCCATGGGAGCCCTACAACCTGGGCTCCCCTCTCCAGCAGCTATTCCTAAGGATTGGCCGCTAATTATCATAGATTTAAAAGACTGCTTTTTACAGCATACCTATCCACCCAGATGATCGGAAAAGGTTTGCATTTTCAGTCCCTTCCATTAATCATAAAGGTCCTTTACGTAGGTTTCAGTGGACAGTATTGCCCCAAGGAATGACTAATTCACCTACGATGTGTCAACACTTTGTTGATGAGGTTTTGCGACCCATTCGTGCTAAATTTCCTGGTGCATACATCATCCACTACATGGGTGATATCCTGCTAGCTTGTGATAATTCCAGAGATCTCCAGAATTTATATAATGATGTAATGACAGTTTTACCAGAGGCTGGCTTACAAGTAGCTCGGAGAAAATCCAGATGCAGCCTCCATATGAATATTTGGGCTATGCTCTTGACCGCACTACAGTACGTCCTCAAAAGATCTCCATTAGTCAGAAAAGGCTCAAAACCTTGAATGATTTTCAAAAACTGCTGGGGGATATCAACTGGGTGCGCCCCTCCCTTGGTATTCCTAACTGTGAGCTCAGTAACCTGTTCCACACCCTTGAAGGTGATCCTGCTTTAAATAGCCCAAGGCAGCTAACTCCTAAAGCTCAGAAGGAATTAGATTTTTTCATGAATCGGCTTCAAAAATCTTACCTCTCCAGATTTAATCCCGGAGAAAA
The DNA here is from genome assembly GCA_021461705.1 of Cryptotis parvus. Taxonomy (NCBI): domain Eukaryota; kingdom Metazoa; phylum Chordata; class Mammalia; order Eulipotyphla; family Soricidae; genus Cryptotis; species Cryptotis parvus. Next base: position 4,569 of record JAJIBD010029552.1, read on the forward strand.
GGTATGGTTCTTGGTCTTCAACACTCCCGAGTCTCCAACTGCTGCTATAGCCCAATTATCTGGACCGTTAGAATGGGTTTACTTACATAACAAGCAGAATTGTACTGCTACACCTTACCTTGAGATGATAGCTAACCTTATAATTAAGGGAAGATCAAGAACCCAAGTATTACTTGGACATGATCCCCATGTAATTGTACTACCTGACCCTAAAAAGAAATTGAAGCTGTTTTACCACTCAGTGAAATCCTTCAGAGAGCTTTAGCAGATTTTTCAGGAGAAATATCTTATCATTACCCAGCTGGAAAAACCTGGGAATTTCTGAAAGGACACCTTTTATAATTTCCACCATTGTCCGCTCCTCTCCCATTCCTGATGCTCCAGTGTATTATATTGATGGCTCCTCATCAGGAAGGGGTGGAATTACAGGTCCTTCGTTGACCACTACTGTGCATACAAATTATAAATCTGCCCAACAAGTGGAACTCGCCACCCTGATACATTTACTATCCCATGTATCTGGCCCATGTAATGTGGTGAGTGATTCTGCATATGTAGTTGGTTTATTTCCTGGAATTGTCACTGCTTCTTTAAATGCCCATAATCCTATAATTCAGGAGCTACTCTATAAACTACAAGATCTCCTCCGAAATAGAACATTCCCTATATACATCTCCCACATCCGTTCTCACAGCCGACTCCCGGGCCAATGGTTCGAGGAAACGAAGCAGCAGATCTCTTGGCAGCACCAGTATTTAAATCAGCTGAGGAAGAGCACCATACTCTACATACAAATGCCCGCCGCCTTCATGTACACCATGGCATCCCATGGAGACAAGCTAGACAAATTGTCCGCAACTGTCCTGTCTGTGCTCCTTTACATTGTACATCTCATGTAGCAGGAGCAAATCCTCGAGGTTTACAGACAAACCAATTGTGGCAGGAGATATAACTCATACTAACTTATTTCCCAACAAACCTTTCCTTCATGTGGTCATCGATACATATTCCCGGTTCATATGGGCTGTTCCTATGACGTCTGAAAGAGCTAAATCTGTTGGTTCATTTTACTCCAGTGCTTCTCCGTCATGGGTATTCCCCATACCATAAAAACAGATAATGGTCCTGCTTACACCAGCAAAACCTTCAAATCCTTTGGCGAGAATGGCAGATCAAACATATTACAGGAATTCCATATAATCCACAAGGACAAGGAATAGTTGAACGTGCCCACAGAACACTTAAAACTCAGCTATTAAAGCAACGAAAAACAAGCATGCCTCCAATGGATTCTTTATCTTTAACATTATTCACCTTAAACTTCTTAAATATACCTCAAGGAGATCCCTATACCGCGGCTGAACGTCACTTTCAAGAAGATATGCAAACTCAAAAACAGTCAATTCACCTATCTGGGTGAAAATTGATGATAAATGGATTGCAGGTCACCTCCTCATTCGGGGAAGAGGCTATGCTTTCATTTCTACAGACGATAACCCTGCCAAGAAACTCTGGGTCCCTCTGCGACTTGTTAAGACTAGAATTCTCCAAGAATCAGAAAACAACTAATTCTTTCAATATAAAGTCTTAAATTTTAAATTGCAAGTTGCTGTTTAAACTTCCTGGATTGGTTCCTTTTAATAATGATCTTGTTTTGCAGTCTGTGATCATAGTTCATGTCTAATATCTTGCCTTACAGCCTAAATATTTCCTTTCTTACAAAAAAAAGGGTGGAAAAATGGGTGGACTCTGATCACAGTGCTCATTACAAAAATGTTTGCTAAATCAATAAAAAATTGTTTTTCTAATGATTCTGTTCACAGGATGAGATATTCGAATCCAGTAAACCTGCGCTATAGTGCTCAATACTCTGAGACTCCTAAAACAGTGCTCGCTAAAAATTTAATAATTTGCAAAACTAATTTTTCCCAATGCTCTATTCACAGGAAAAGACACTTTCTCACCATCATTTGCCGGCTTTATATTTATGAAGCGCTTGACTCGTTACCATTTATCACCCTAAATGGGTCACATATACAGCTGTAAGATATTGATCGATCAAATGTATGTGTGCGTGTGTGTGCATGTGGTGGCCACCATTATGTTTGTGATTAATGTTGTGTCTATGTTATGTCTCAACTACTACCTTCTCAATTTCTGACCACTACAAACCTCTATTACATTCATCAACTCCACTGCTGATCCACTAGATTTATCAATTTTAAAATCATCAATTCTCATACTTATTTCCCTGCTCCACCCATGTTGGAGCTTCTTTATATTCTTCTCTCCATCCCAGACTTGGATCCCTACAAAGCCTTAAAATCTCTACTTGTGATTAACCTCGAAAAGTGTTTTTGTCTCGCCTAAGCTACAGGTACAGTTACCGGTGCCAATGTTCCCTTGCTGAAGAAGCCCTGCAAGACGCCCACACCGATGTTCCAGACACCTGCTCCAGCGCTCAAGACTCCTGTTCCAGAGTTCAAGATATCACACCGATGTTCCGGACACCTGTTCCAGCACTCAAGACTCCTGTTCCAGAGTTCAAGATATCACACCGATGTTCCGGACATCTGTTCCAGCACTCAAGACTCCTGTTCCAGAATTCGAGATACTTGTTCCAGTGTTCCTGAAACCCAATCCAGTGTTCCTGACAATTCAACGAGTTCCTGACCGCTGCTCTCCAGAGACTCATACTCATATGATCACCGCTATTGCTGTTCCAGAAGTAGCCCCACAAACTTTGTTCCAGACACCCGACTTTACATAAAATATAGCAAATTGACTCTCACAAATTATGGACAGTGCAAACTATAGTCCGTTATAATCAAACAGCTAAAAATACTTTATCTTGAACTTTGCTTTGGGTCCAAAAAACAAGTTAGGATCCTAAAGTAACATGTATTATCATTTTGTAATTCGAATTGTTTTTTCTTATCTTAATTTTCTGTACATTACTAAATATTTCTTACCTTTTCAATTTTTATTAGTAAACTAATCAGGGGAGTTGTTGCAGGACTCCTTTAAGGGCATTTGGCTCAAAACATTAGCACACTAAAGGGCCTAGGTGAGGTGCAGGGAGGGATTATCTAAGGACATTTAACACTCCCTGCTTTCCATAACAATGGGAGGAAGGCCTGAGTTACATGGGTATAAACTAGCCGGTTTTCACTCTCCCGCGCTTCTTTGGGGGCTGTTGCTCGCTGTGAGTGGTCGCCCTGCTTGGAAGTGTTCTTCTCCTTTCCCAAAGCCTATACACGTGGTGGTCGCCATCTTGGCCTACACGTGGCTGGGGTTCTAGCCTGGAATCCTAAGCATCGGGTTTTTCCTTTTGCTGATTTGTATGCCTGAACCTGTGATAAGTAAAGTCTTTTAAAACCCTCATCGGATCCCTGAGTGCTCATCCATTCCTCGCCGACTTCGGAGGCAGAAGGGAACTTCGCTTCCCGGCACTGTCGGGGACCCGGTGGAGCGCCCGACAAGGAGAACCCTCAGTTTTTAGTGGAAGGACATTTACAGTGCACCATTGTAAATCATGATAACTACATAAAAGTGGGAGCAAACTAATTTGACCATTAACATTATTGAATACAATATGTTATATAAATAAATTCCTATGTTACAGAGATACTAATGGAGATCTTTGCACAAACACTATAAGACAAATGGACCTATGTTTTATTTTTTTCCCCCAAATTTTATTACACCACTTTTAGACATACAGTTTCAAGATGCTCATGTGAGTTTTGGTTCTACAGTGTTCCAACACCCATCCCTCCACCCGAACCCATCTCCCATCACCAATGTCCCCCACCTCTCTCCCTCCTCCCACACTTCAACTACTTGGCGGGTTCTGTATGTCTTTCTCTCCTCTCTATCTCTTCCTCACGCTAAGCCTTTCTGAACATCATAGAATGCAGTGCATTAAAGGACACAACTGTTTACACTACTCTGATAGACCGTGCGGCCGCAAGCAGCCACCACCCGACCTGGGCTCGAACTGATTTTGTTCTGTTAATCTGGTGCGTGAGGTAGTATCCCAGCATCCGGACAGTGAAGGTGGTGGCTTGTGTGGTGAGCGAGTCTCATCCGGCTGCTTCGGGACCCCCCAGAGGTGATGGGCCCCACTCCCCAAAATCCATCTGTCCTCCTGGGAGCCCCATGGTCAGCTGAGCCTTGGGAAAGCGGAGTTCCAGGTTCCCCAGCCGCGTTTGAGACTGCATGCTATGGCTGGTCGTCCCAGGGCAGCTCCTGGGCAGGGCCACCAGGCTCAATGGACGTATGTTTTAAACAGAGCACTCATGTTTGTTGATTCTTGAAAAATGAGGACAAAACGTTTCAAAGATTAACTTTTAGGAAGTGGGGTTCATGCTCAAGTATAAAGGGAGTCAGTGTGGAAATAAACATATTAGGTGGACACTTTGAAAACAAGAATAATGGTTTTGAAGTGCTAGAAGTTTATAAAAGTACATGTGAACATTATACATGATCCAGCCCATAGCAACTTCTTTTTTAGTGAGCATGTGATATCTGGAATTGCTGTTTTATATGGTGTCAAACATGTGTCCTGAATTTGAGTGAGCTATATTCAAAAGTATTTTCTGATATTTTTGAGTAAACGTGGTTTCTGAAAAAATTACCTGCTGGAGAATGAGACATGGAGTTGATCTTGCTGATCTGCTTAATAGTGTATAACAGCTACTCATATCTGTATAAGCATAATGGCATTTGTTCAAAAGAATAAGGGCATAATACTTGTAATATTTGCTGTGTTTGCTCATAAGAATGTTATTTTCTGAAGTACATAATCTCTTATTTTCTCGCTACATCTGTTGCCTGTATTATTATTATGATGCAATACATATTATACTTTTATATATTATTATAAATTATGCCACTATAGATTATGTTATGTGCATTGTAAATACTATTAAACTCTAGGGAGTTGTGTATGGTAATATGTTTTCTTCCAGCACTTTTGTGTTATGAGCTTTTGTTTATGTTTTTAAATCATTAGAGGCAGGATTTCTGGTGTGATAATTACTAGTATAATGGACCAGATGATTTTAAAATACACTTGAACCCATCCCATAAATATTTGCTGTATAGTTACCTCAAGAGTACCATATAAAGCAATGAAATATAATAAGTTGTGAAAGATAAACTTACAAAATTTGACTAAAGCAAGCCTCACAGAAACTGTGACCTTTAGATGTCTTATGACAAATTAAAAGAAAACAACATTTAAGTAGTATAACACTTTCACTGAATTGAAAACGGTTTTGTATGAAATATGCCACTAATTTACCCCATCTTTTCTAAACACTATTATTTGCAACTAGAATTTAGACAGTATACAGATAACACATTTCTTGTAATAAAATTCTCTTTTATTCACTTACAATGTATTTAATACATGAATTTCTGAGCATAAAATCATTCATAAAACTCTGCTTAAATTTTTATTTGACAACAATGGATGTTAGATGACCAGAGACCTTTAGACATTCACTTCTTATATTGCACTCCTAATAAAATAGGTTGTTAGATTAAAACCTGGAAGTGTGATATTATATGCAGATACCATATCTTGAGTGTGTAAAAGCATAATTCTCACCCAGAGTAATACTATCACTGAAGGAGTAATACTAATCAAAGATGACAGTGAGAGTGCTGATATCAAAGACAAAGATAAACCATAAGAACCTTCAACATTTATAACTCAAGTGAAAAAGAAAACTCAAAAGCACTAGAAAAAATGCACTGACTCTAGCAATAATTCAGGAGGTGGGCACACACGGTTCCCCAAGTTCACCAGGAGTAATCCCTGAACACAGAGGTAAGAGTAATCCTCTGTGGCTCCACACATGACAACAAAAATGCAACAAGATAGTAAAATTATATGCTGCTATAGAAGATAGCATGAGAGAAGTCAAGGAAGAGATCATTATAGGAGAGTTGCCAGATGTATTAAAATACATTTTATGTTATACACTGGTGCAATTTATAGAGTAATGTATATTTTTATTATTTCAAGTGTTCACTGTTAATATATGTATTCTGAGCAGCAATAAAAGTAAAAAATATAATCTTATCTTGGGTATGTCTAAGTTATGAAGGTAAAAATTTCTTTGTTCTCTTTGATGTTCTATTATTTTGAGCAGGCAGAGAGTTTTCTGTATAGTGGTGTGCTTGTTATTTAGCCAAGTCATAAAGAAGAATCAACTTGAGGTTAATGGTTTATATGTATATTCTAAGATCTTAATTCAATCAAGGATATTTTACTGGCTATTCTAGAGGAAAGTTAAGAGGAAGAGTGATCATAAAGTCAGTGGCAGGAAAGTTACTGCCTTGAAATGAGCAGGGAGGAGAGGCGAGTTATTAAATTTGTCAAAACATCTGGACACCATTTTTCTTATTCTTTTCCCACTTAATGGTAACATGGCAACCTCAAGGGAGAATGCTATACTGTTCATGTAGGGGAATTGCGCCTTAGTATTCATGTTTCCAATCTCACTAAGGATTTCTTCCAAGCAACAATCTAGAATAAAGAAGTTCAAGACCTTGGGAAAAAATAAGGAATTATCATTCAAGAGAATTCAGAGTTTGAATGTGGGGCTGTACATTGGGAACTGTAGTAGAGTGACTATGATTGAATGTACTGCCTGCTCACTCATGAGAAATGAGAGCAAGAACTTGTAAATGTGCTAAATAAAAAAAAATTCTAATATCGTCACATATCTGAGCAACTAAATTTGAAAATAATGCATATTCCTTGTTTTCGTTTATCTAGTAAGTATAAAATATATTATTTTAGGGGCCGGAGCGATAGCACACAGGGTAGGCTGTTTTCCTTGCACACGGCTGACCCAAGTACGTTCCCGGCATCCCATATGGTCCCCGAGCACCACCAGTAGTAATTAGTAATTCCTGAGTGCGAAGACAGGAGTAATCCCTGAGCATTGCCAGCTGTGGCCAAAAAGCATATATATATATATATATATATATATATATATATTTATATATTTATATATATGTGTGTGTGTACATATATATGTATATATGCATATATACTTTTTTAAAATGGCATAAACTAGATAAAAGCTTTCTATTCATTAATTTAGGACATCATACCTTTTATATCTTTCATTTGACTGATGTTATGTATTATAGTAATTTATTTGCATATCTAAAACCATTGTTGCATCCCTGGTAGGAATCTCATTTGATCAGGGGCTATCGTTTATTCTTTTATGCTCTTGTCTTGGATTGCTAAGGTTTTGTTAACAATTTTTGCATCTAGTTTATCAGGAAGATTGATCTGAACATTTCTTTTCTAGAGGTGTCTCTGCTTTGAGTATTAATGTGATGTTAGTTCTATAAAAGCTAGTTAGTCCAAGATTGATCTGAGCATTTCTTTTCTAGAGGTGTCTCTGCTTTGAGTATTAATGTGATGTTAGTTCCAAAGAAGCTAGTCCAAGAGTATACGTTGGTTGGTCTGAGATAGAGAGAATGGGCAGAGTTCAAAGCTTCAAAATGCCCCTTGACTGGTAAGAGGTGGGTGACATCAGGACGGTGGGTTCGTGGCAGGGAGGTCCTATGGAGAGGCCAGGGTGCAACACTTCCCCTATTGCAGAGACTGGGTACTTTTGGCCATAATTATTGAACACTGCTGTAAGAAGTGTATGTCCTATGAAAATCATTGCTTCTATATCAGTAATTGAATGTAATGTTTTTCCCTAATGTCACATTTTTATTTAGAAGGAGGGATTGAAATTTTACCAAGAAGTAAAAGAAAAAAAAGGACATGTATTAGAAGGAATAACATGTTATACATATTCAGCAGGTATTTTTTTCAATTGCTTAATTGCCCAGGAGTGCTAAATAGATAATTTGACTAAAAGAATAATAAAAATGAACTTGATCACTTGACATCCCGTTATTTGTCGATTTGCTTGAGTGGGCACCGGTAACATTTCCATTTGACCCATTCAAGTGTCAGTGTAGTCCAATGGTATCTGGCTGCTTCAGAAATACTAAGAGCCTCAAACCATTTCTTCAGGGTCTTGACGAAGAAGTTTGACCATCTTGTAGGTGGGTGGTCACGTGATCTTTTTAATGTCCCATGGGATGCAGTCGGTAACGGCTCTAGTCCAGCGGTCGTCTCCAAATCACATTACATGTCCAGTCATCTGATTTTCAATGCGTTGAAAAATGAGACAGTGTACCTGACTCTGGAACAGCGATGGAGGTCAGAACTCGGATTCCTTCTCTCATTTGAGTGAGGCGTGATATTCTAAGCATAGCTCTAATTTGCAAAAAAGATACTATTAAATTTTTCAGTAAAATGAGAAATTTTATATTATATATAAAAATTTAAGGAAATAATTGCAGGCAATTTTAATTTTCCCATGTATCATTAAGTTTTGCTTTTGAAAACATCTGCTTGAAGAAAGCGGCAAGATGAATTTATTCAACATGATGTCCTTAACTTTCATAATAATTCTGATGAGTAGGTAAAGTTGAAAAGTGAAAACAGAAGTACCAGAAAATGAACAAAGATTAGACATGGATACAAGAGATGGAAAATAGCTCTATTAGAAATTAAGCTGTTAAAGTTCACTAGACTTATTAGAGTTCACACATGCAATAATTAAGAGGAGAATTTATTTCACCCCTTCAAATGTATTTCAGTATTAAAAAGAGAGATTTTAAATGCCAAAAATAATTAAATCTCCATGCTTCAGATATGATTCATTTTCTCAAACTTAATCTTCTCATCTCTACTTTCCTAGTATCCCTCTATCTTCCTTTGAAAATAAATTCTTGAAATAAGTCTTAACAGACTTAGAAAAATGATATATAGATTTGAAAATAAAATTATATTAAATGTTTTCTCATAACTGTAGATAGATGACTTCCTTATTAGTTGGCAAAGACTGATTTTTTTTAAGAGTCTGATATGACATCAAATAAGTAAATTAATTTACTGTTTTTAAAGAGAGCAAAGAAGGGGCAGGGGCAATAGTCGAACAGGTAGGGCGTTTGCCTTGAACACGGCCAGGCAATGCCAGCCCTGGTTCGATCCCTGACATCCCATGTGGTCCCCCTGAGCACCGCCAGGAGTAATTCCTGAGTGCAGAGCCAGGAGAAACCCCCGAGCATGGCCGGGTATGACCCAAAAAGCTAAGATAAATAAATAAATAAATAAATAAATAAATAAATAGATAAATAAATAAATGCATAAATAAATAAGTAGATAGATAGATAGATAGATAGATGGATGGATGGATGGATGGATGGATGGATGGATGGATGGATGGATGGATGGATGGATGGATAGATAGATAGATAGATAGATAGATAGATAGATAGATAGATAGATAGATAGATAGATAGATAGATAGATAGATAGATAGATAGATAGATAGATAGATAGATAGATAGATAGATAGATAGATAGATAGATAGATAGATAGATAGATAGATAGATAGATAGATAGATAGATAGATAGATAGATAGATGGATAGATAGATGGATGGATGGATGGATGGATGGATGGATGGATGGATGGATGGATGGATGGATGGATGGATGGATGGATGGATGGATGGATGGATGGATGGATGGATGGATGGATGGATTGGATAGATAGATAGATAGATAGATAGATAGATAGATAGATAGATAGATAGATAGATAGATAGATAGATAGATAGATAGATAGATAGATAGATAGATAGATAGATAGATAGATAGATAGATAGATAGATAGATACTTGCATTGCACTCAGAAGACCTGGTTCAATCCCAGCTTGAACCAGGGGTAGGCCTTGAACACAGCCAGATGTGGCCCCAACTCTTCCCATCCCCTCAAAAAATAGTGTTTAAAGTTGCATGTGGATGTATGTACATTAATGACTGTATTGCAAATACCCTTTCATAAGTTCTTTATGAGTAAAACTTTTCAAATGCCAAAACAGTATAAATCACTGTTTTGAATATCATAATGAAAGATTTTACCTGACATGCAATTAGTACATTTTTATTCAGCTTTTGTCTACCTAAGTATAACTACCATGAGGAAAGAATTTTTCTGTTCAAATATAACTTCAGTACTAGAATGTCAGTCATATAATAGATGCTGAAAAATGATAAGGCAAAGTTTTTTGAAAATCAGACCTAGAAAAAATGTGTGGACTAGAGTGGTAGTATAATGGGTAAGGCACTTACCTTGTATGTGACTGACTGAGACTTTATCCCTAGACCCTTATATAATCCCTCAATCCCTACCATGAGTTATTCCTGAGCACAGCACTGGGAATAAATCTTTAGCACTATTAGGTATGGTCCCAAAATGAGAGAAAATGAGAGAGACAGAGACAGAAGGAGACAGAGAGAGAAACAAGATATGAATAACTAATATAGCTAGTTCTGGTCAAGGGACATTAAGGGTGCAATTTTTCTCTATACAATTAATGGTCCCCTGACTTTATTATTCACATTTATTAGTTGAACAATTTTTGTTTGTGGAATATTTGTGGAATTACCCAGTACTTATTCTTGAAAAACCTTCAGTGATCCTGGTGCTGATTTTCTGAAGTCATCCATTAAAGTTTACCAGTGAAAAATATGAATTACTAATAGATCATTAGAATGAAAGAAAAGCAGCATACTTTTCACAGAGGCTGTTATATAGTAAAATTCTAATTTCATTAGGAATCAGAAGCTAACGGTCCTAGCTCACATAGAGACCACCTTGTTTAGTGACATGAGGAATGAAAATGACCAGTTAGACTCAAAGTCCAAAACTCCAAGCCTAAGTAATAGTATATATTTCCCTAGTGAAGGCTTTTAATTTTTTTTGGCATGAGCCAAATTTTATAGGATAAAGTTATAGTAAAATAATTTATTTATTTGGTGTGCTATCATTTTGAATATGTACAAAGCTAAACTCTCAAAACATATATATTGTTGATCACTTGATCACTTGAATCACTTGAATCCCGTTATTCATCGATTTGCTCGAGCGGGCGCCAGTAACATTTCCATTGGACCCTATCACGTGCCAATGTAGCCCAATGGCATCTGTTTGATTCAGGAATATGAAGAGCCTCAAACCGTTCCTTCAGGGTCTTAACAAGGAAGTCTGACCATCTTGTAGGTGGGCGGCCACGTGATCTTTTGACATCCCGTGGGATCCAGTCAGTAACGGCTCTAGTCCAGCGGTTGTCTCCAAATCGCATTACATGTCCAGCCCATCTGATTTTCGATGTCTTGGCAAACGAGACAGCGTCCCTGATTCTGGAATAGCGACGAAGGTCAGAACTCCGGATTCCTTCTCTCACTTGAGTGAGGCGTGATATTCCAAGCATAGCTCTTTCGATGCCTCTCTGGGAGACCCGAATAGCATTCTCATCCTGCTTTCGTAGGGCCCAGGTCTCTGAGGCGTATGTTAATGCAGGGAGAACGGTGGAGTCGAAGAGATGTGCCCGGAGCCGGAGGTTCTTTGTCCTTTTAGCTATTTCTTCGAGGCCTTTGAAGGCATTCCATGCCGCTCTCTTCCTCCTGCGCAGCTCAGGTTTTAGGTCGTTCATCATGTTGACTTCTCGACCTAGGTACACATAACTGCTGCATTCAGAGATGTTTGTTCCATTGAGAGTGAATGGGGCCTCTGGAACTAGTTCATTTCTCATGAACATAGTTTTCTTCAGATTCACCTGTAGACCTACCTTTCCACATTCTCGGTCAAAGTCAGCCAGCATTTGTGCCGCTTGGCTAATGTTTGGTGTTATTAGAACGATGTCATCAGAGAAGCGGAGGTGGTGTAGTTGCCGGCCATCTATCTTCACTCCCATTCCTTCCCATTCTAATTGTCTCATGATGTTCTCGAGGGTGGCACTGAAGAGTTTTGGTGAGATGGTATCACCCTGTCGAACCCCTCTTTTGACATCAATGATCACTTCTTTGTAGAATGGTGAGATCCTGGTGGTGAATCCGTAATACAGCTCACGAAGGATCTTGATGTATTGGGTTTGAACACCCCTGTTTGACTAGGGCTTCGATGACTGCTTCAGTCTCCACAGAATCAAAGGCTTTCTGTAAATCAATGAACGTGAGACAGAGTGGCATCTTGTACTCCCTACAAACCTCAATGAGCTTGGTTACTGTGTGGATATGGTCGATTGTGCTGAATCCTTTCCGGAAACCTGCTTGCTCGCATGGTTGTCCTTCATCTAGTGTTCTGCTAATCCTGTTCAGGAAGACTCGTGTAAACAGCTTGTAGATGACAGACAACAGGCAGATGGGGCGATAGTTGCCGATGTCGTGAATGTCTCCCTTCTTGAACAGTAGAACTGTCCTGCATGTTTTCCATTGGGAGGGCACCTTGCATTTGGACAGGTAGCGTGTGAAGAGCCGAGCTAGTGTATTGATGAGTACCGACGGCAGATTCTTCAGATGTTCGGGCCTGAGTTTGTCTGGGCCTGGTGCTGTTCCCTTCTTTACCGATGAGATGGCATGTAGGATTTCAGAAGGGAGAACATTGGGAATGACATATCCATCCTGTGGAATTTGGTATGTGGGCAGGTGGATGTGGCTATCCCCCAGCATATTAATCCAGTCTCCAGCCCACAGGTTAATCCAGTCTCCAGCCCAGCTTGTCAGAAATCCAGCCTACAAGGACCCGCCCTGCAGAGACCCCGCCCTTCAGAGGAGAGTATTTCAAGCCCAGGAATGCTTGAGCCTAAGACACAGGTACACCCGGCAGAGCAGAAACCAGCTTTCCCCGTTGAACCCCCTGCATTCCATGGACCACGAGAGCAACTTCCGACCCGAGTCCACCATCCCGATGGAGCCTCGGAGGAGCCCAGAGAAACACCCACACCTTGCTGGCAGCGATCTGTGTCACAATCCACACTCTGCAGGTGGTAAGTACTCCCCCACAGCATATTAATCCAGTCTCCAGCCCACAGGTTAATCCAGTCTCCAGCCCAGCTTGTCAGAAATCCAGCCTACAAGGACCCGCCCTGCAGAGACCCGCCCTTCAGAGGAGAGTATTTCAAGCCCAGGAATGCTTGAGCCTAAGACACAGGTACACCCGGCAGAGCAGAAACCAGCTTTCCCGTTGCGCGCGGCCGCTGTGAGGCCAGCGCAATTTACCTCCAAATTACCACATACATTCTACCCACCCCTCTGAGAGAGCCCCACAAAGTAATGAGAATATAGTGCCCGCATGGCAGAGCCTGGCAAGCTGTCCAATGCGTGTTCGATATGCCAAATCCAGTAACAAAAATGTTTATTTTCCTGAACCCGAAAGAGCCCTTAACACGGCAGCAGTAAGAAAGGCAAACAAGCAGTGCCTGATAAAATTTCACGGCTGTCCTAGGCTGCCAAAACGAAGAAGAACTAAAATGACTGTCTGTACTTTCAATGCACGTACACTGGCATCGGAAGCATATATTGAGGATCTGATGCTGCAAGCAAGAAAGATCAAGTACGACATCATTGGTCTGACTGAGACGAGGAGGCGTCAGTCGCATCATGCTGTATTTGACACCGGAGAAGTATTGTTCCTTGGAACATGTGATGAAAGAGGCATTGGTGGCATTGGTGTCCTTGTCAACACGAACATGGCTGTCAACATTGATTCATTTGCATGCCTAACAAACCGAATAGGACGATTACACTTGAGGAGATGTGGCCCACTACCAGCAATTTCTATCTTCATTGTCTATGCACCAACATCCACATACAAAGAAGATGAAATTGAGAAATTCTACATGGAATTGGAGGAGTTCTATAAAAAGATCACACCTTCTACAAGATCATAGTCGGTGATTTTAATGCCAAGATAGGACCGAGAAGATCGGCTGAAGAACTCCACATCGGGACCCATGGCCTAGAATGGAACGAACAGGGTGAGAGACTATCTGAGTTCATCATGTCCACCAAGACTATTCATGGGAACTCACAGTTTCAGAAGGCTGAAGTGAAACGTTGGACATGGGAATCTCCTGGCGGACAGTTCCACAATGAAATTGACCACATCATCTTCAATCGACGGTTTTGTCTGACCGATGTTGCTGTCGTCCCCAAATTCCAGACAGGATCGGACCACCATCTCCTTCGTGCAAAATTCTACTTCCCTCAACGGGGAGAAAAAGCTGCAAAGTTTAAGAAGAGAACTCCCAGAACGACCACCAACTGGGAACTCTTTGGCACCATTGCGGCAACATGGGAAGATACCATCATTGATGACATCGATGAAGAATACAACCGACTGGTTCAACACCTCCATGATTGTGCGAAGAATGCCGAGAGAGAGAAAGACACAAAGGACGCTTGTCTTCAGAAACTCTTGAGCTCATTCGCCAACGTGGCAAGGCGCGAGCCTCAGTAGACCAAATGCTAACGTCCAAGCTTGCTAAACAGTGCATAGAAGCGATAAAAGCAGACCTCAAAGACAGAAGAGCAGAAATACTGGAAGATGCAGCAGAAGCCGGAAAAGTATTCGCACTGCCCGCCTGTCCTTCACCAACTATAAGACCAAGATGACTGCCCTCCGACGCCCTGATGGATCTATCACATCTTCCAGAAAGGCAATGGAGAAGATTATCCGGGACTTCTACTCAAATCTCTTTGATATATTGTTGTAAGTAACATCAAATCAATAAGACCTTCACTTAAGAAAGAAAGAAAATTATGACAAAGTTACATTATATTATATTTCTACTCTGCAGGTGCCAGGGATTGAATGAGTTTTCGCACTTCAAATTGTAATTTTAATATCCATTCCTCTCAAGCCCTATCTTCCCAATTCCTTTTTTTTTTTTTCTTTTCATATTCATTTAATCTCATCCAATCATAATCTAGGGTATATATAAAATATCTCTTAAATCAGTGTACTATCTTTCTACTTCTGAATTATCTATATCACATTCTACTTTGTGATATAATAATACAATTGCAACACTTTCTATTTTGCTAATGATAGCAGCTCAGAGCACTGTCACATATCGAGTAGTTGCACCATAAATATTGATTAAATAAATTAGTGAGGAAATTCAAATAGTAAATAGTACTGTGGACTGTGTGGCAAAAACCTGATTCTTCTGGAGTTTTACATAGGTTTGGTTTACAATTAAAAGTTCTAAATTGAATAAGAGATCACTCAGAATTTTAAAATATTAGTGATTCCTTATAAAAAATTTTTCTGGTTCCATTCCACTTTCATTAATGAATATGTGAATTATCTGTATCTACATAGATATTTATGCTGATAAATAAATACTGAATTTGAAAACTAAAAGTGGTATTTATTTTGAGTAACTTAAAAATGAATACTTTCTTTTGAATAATTATTTAATTATTTTGAGGCATCAAATGTCAATATCTTTATAATAATAAAATTATATAGTGGATGCCACGGAATCTTATGTTCTATATAACCCTCTTAAATTTATCTGTATTTTTTGTTTTTGGGGGCTATGCCCTGCTGTGCTCAGGTCTTACTCCTGGCTTCATGCTCTCAGATCACTCCCAGTGGTGCTCAGGATCCAACTGGGCAAGTTATCAAGGCCCTTGGTGCTTTTTAAAGGTCCTTCTCTCTGTGAGCCACAGAGATATTATAGTGTGTTGGATACTTGCTTTTGTGTGACTGACCTGGGTTTTTTGAATAGCTATGCGAATGGACCCCCAGGCATATCTAGGGAGCAATCAATGAACACAGAGCCAGCAGTAAGCCCTGAGCACAGCTGGGTGTGGGCCCAAAACAAAACAAAAAAATAAGACAAAAAGATATTTCTCTTTCCATTGAAACATGATGAGAAATAGAGTATGTAACACGAACTACTTGAGGGCTGCTGAGCTAGATTAGGGAATGTAATGAATGGAGTTAGTTTAGGCTTTCATTAAAAATTAAACTGGGGGGCCTGAGTGATAGTATGGCAGGTAGAACAGGGTTGCTTATATAAGAATAGTAGCTAAAAATAATAATATGGATTGAGTATATTTTAACCTCAATACTACCACTTTCTTCACTTGATCACTTGATCACTTGACTGTCCATTATCCCTGGGTTTGCTCAAGCGGGCACCAGTAACGTTTCCATTTGACCTTATCACATGCCAATGTAGCCCAATGACATTTGCTTGCTTCAGGAATACAAAGAGTTTCAAATTGTTCAAAGAAGTCTGACAATTAAACTGGGGACCCAAGTGATAGTACAGCAGGTAGAACAGGCTTTCTTATATCAGAATAGCAACCAAAAAATAATAGTATAGATTGAGTATATCTTAACCTCAATCTACCACTTTCATACAAACAACATGTACATGCCAAAAACGATAGGAATCTGAAAATAAAGGCCACTAATCGACTAATCACACCACTGAAGGGGGCCTTGCATGGGGCCCCTAATCCTTGACTCGATGCATGCCGCTCCGTGTGGTCCCTGGAGCCAATCACAAGTGATCTCTGAACATAGAGTCAGGAGTAACCCTTGACCACCACTGGGTGTGCCCCAAAATGCTCCCACCCCCAAAAAAACACTGTTTTTGAGATTTAATGCTTTTTCTACATAACTAAAAGTGTCCTTGTCTTTTTTATTTGCTTATTCTCTCACAGTGTTCCATATTCATACAAAGATATTTTAAACAACATGGGATCATTAAAAAGTATAGTAATCATATGTTAACAAAAATATTATTAGCAAGATACTTCTATATAAGTTTAGGTATGAGACGGAAAACTTTTTTTTTTTAAATTTTTTTATTTTTAAAATTACAAAGATATACAATTAAAAAGTTCATATTTGGGTTTTGGTCAAACAGTGTTGCAGCACCCATCCCGCCACCAGTGCCCATCTCCCACCACCAACGTCCCCGGTTCCCTCCCCCTCCCCCAGCCCTGCTCCATGGCAGGTTCTTTATTTCTTTCCATTTCTCTCTCTTTCTCTTTTCCTTCCCCTCCAGACTATGGATTACAGAACATACATTAAAGGGTTGTCATGTGTATCTTTTTGCCTCTATTTAATGCTCAGTTCTAGGTTGGCATTAGTACCCTCAATAATTGTTAGCACACTGTTCCATTTTCTGTCTTACCTAGCCTCTGAATCCCACACGTGTGTGATAATTTCCACCTTTGACAGGACCTCCTGATATATGTTTCACTTGACCTTGGATATTGGTATCATAATATGTACCTATATATTTATGTTATGCAGATGAATGCAGTCATTCTGTATCTGTCTCTCTCCTTCTGGCTAATTTCGCTCCAACATAATCTTCTCCATGTCCTTCCATTTGTAGGCAAATTTTATAACTTCATTTTTCCTAACAGCTGCATAGTATTCCATTGTGTAGATGTACCAAAGCTTCTTTATCCAGTCATCGATTTTCAGGCACTCTGGTTGCTTCCAGATTCTGGCTATTGTGAATAATGCTGCTATGAACATAAAAGTAGGGATGGTGTTTCCGCTGCGTATTTTTGGCTTCCCAGAGTAGATTCCCAGGAGTGGTATGGCTGGGTCAAAAGGGAGTTCAATTTCTAGTCTTTGGAGGAAAGTCCATATTGTTTTCCAGAAAGGCTGTACCAGCCGGCATTCCCACCAACAATGGATGAGTGTCCCCTTTTCCCCACACCCACGCCAGCACTTGTTGTTCTTGTTCTTTTGAATATGTGCCAGTCTCTGTGGTGTAAAGTGGTATCTCATTGTTGTTTTGATTTGCATCTCTCTGATGATTAGTGATGATGAGCATTTTTTCATGTTTTTTTGCCATTCGAATTTCTTCCTTGCTGAAGTTTCTGTTCATTTCTTCTCCCCATTTTTTGATGGGGTTGTTTGTTTTCTTCTTGTAAAGTTCTACCAGTGCCTGATATATCCTGGATATTAACCCCTTATCAGATGGGTATTGGGTGAATATTCTTTCCCATTCTGTGGACTGCTTTTTGTATCTTAGTCACTGTTTCTTTTGAGGTGCAGAAGCTTTTTAGTTTCATGTAGTCCCATATGTTTATCTTTTCTTCTAGTTGCTTTGTTAGTGATGTTTCATCTTTGAAGATGCCTTTAGCTTCAATGTCATGGAGGGTTTTTCCTATATTTTCTTCAATGTACTTTATGGATTCAAGTCTGATATTGAGATCTTTAATCCACTTTGATCTGATTTTTGTGCATGGTGTTAGACACAGGTCCAAATTCATTCTTTTACATGTCGCTGCCCAGTTTTCCCAACACCACTTATTGAAGAGGCTTTCCTTACTCCATTTTAGACTCATTGCACCTTTATCAAAGATTAAATGATCATGTGTTTGAGGTTGGGTGTCAGGATACTCAATTCTATTCCATAGGTCCACGGGTCTGTTTTTATTCCAATACCATGCTGTTTTAATTACTACTGCCTTGTAGTACAGTTTGAAGTTGGGTAAGGTGATGCCTCCCATCTTCTTTTTCCCGAGGATTGCTTTAGCTATCCTTGGGGGTTTATCGTTCCATACAAATTTCAGGATTGTTTGGTCAATTTCTTTGAAGAATGTCATGGGTATCCTTATAGGGATTGCATTGAATCTGTACAGAGCTCTAGGGAGTATTACCATTTTGACAATGTTGATTCTCCCCATCCATGAGCAGGGAATATGTTTCCATTTCCTTGTGTCCTCTTTTATCTCTTGGAGCAGTGTCTTGTAGTTTTCTTTATACAGGTCCTTTACACACTTGGGTAAGTTGATTCCTAGGTATTTGATTTTCTGTGGCACAATTGTGAATGGAGTTGTTTCCTTAATATCCCTTTCTTCTCTTTCGTTATTTGTATATAGGAAAGCCACCGACTTTTGTGTGTTGATTTTGTATCCTGCCACTCTACTATATGTGTCTATTGTTTCTAGGAGTTTTTTGGTAGAGAGTTTAGGGTTCTCTAGGTATAATATCATGTCATCTGCAAATAATGATAGCTTGACTTCTTCCTTGCCTATCTGGATGCCCTTGATGTCCTTTTCTTCTCTGATTGCTATGGCAAGTACTTCCAGTACTATATTGAATAAAAGAGGTGAGAGTGGGCAACCTTGTCTTGTCCCTGATCTCAGGGGGAAGGCTTTCAACTTTTCCCCATTGAGAATGATGCTCGCTGTGGGCTTTTGGTAGATGGCTGTAACTATCTTGAGGAAAGTCCCTTCAATTCCCATTTTCTGGAGGGTTTTAATCATGAACGGGTGCTGGATCTTGTCAAATGCTTTCTCTGCGTCTATTGATAGGATCATATGGTTTTTATTTTTTTCTTATTGATATGATGTATTATATTGATTGACTTGCGAATGTTGAACCATCCTTGCATACCGGGATGAATCCTACTTGGTCATGATGTATAATCTTCTTGATGAGTCTTTGGATTCTGTTGGCTAGTATTTTGTTGAAGATCTTAGCATCCGTGTTCATCAGGGATATTGGTCTATAGTTTTCTTTCTTTGTGTTGTCTCTCCCTGCTTTGGGTATCAGGGTGATATGTGCCTCGTAAAAGCTGTTTGGGAGTGTTTCTGTTTCTTCTATTTCCTGGAAGAGCTTGAACAGGACAGGCAGTAGGTCCTCCTTAAAGGTTTGGTAGAATTCACTAGGGAATCCGTCTGGACCTGGGCTTTTGTGTTTGGGAAGACTTTTAATTACTGTTTCTATTTCCTCGATGGTGATAGGCTTATTCAGGTATTGGAGGTCTTCTTGTTTCAGCCGTGGGAGGTTATAGGACTTCAGGAATTGATCCATTTCTTCTAGATTCTCATGTTTCACGGCATACAGGCTCTCAAAGTAATCTCTGATGATCTTTTGGATTTCTGTGGTTTCTGTTGTGATGTCACCCTTTTTATTTCTGATTCTGTTTATTTGGGTTCTCTCTTTCCCTGTCCTTACAAGTCTTGCCAATGGTTTGTCAATCTTGTTTATTTTTTCAAAAAAACAGCTCTTGGTTTCATTAATCTTTTGGATTGTTTTTTTTTGGTTTCCAACTCATTGATTTCCTCTCTAAGTTTTATTATTTCCTTTTTTTCTGCCTGGGTTGGGCTCCTTTTTGTTGGTCTTTCTCTAATGTCTTCAGCTGTGTAGTCAGGTTATTTATGTGGGCCCTTTCTTGTTTCCTGATGAATGCTTGCAGAGCTATAAACTTCCCTCTTAACACGGCTTTTGCCGTGTCCCACAAGTTCTTATAGTTGGTGTCTTCATTTTCATTTGTTCCCAGAAATCTTTGGATTTCCTGTTTGATATCTTCTATGACCCATTTGTTGTTCAGGAGTGAGCTGTTCAGTTTCCAGGTGTTTGGTTTGACTCCCTGTTTCTGTGTATGGTTAAATTCCATTTTCAGTGCATCATGGTCTGAAAAGATAGCTGACACAATTTCTATCTTTTTATTTCATTGAGGTATGCTTTGTGGCTCAGCATGTGGTCTATCTTGGAGAATGTTCCATGTGCACTAGAGAAAAATGTGTATTCAGCTTTTTTGGCATGAAAAGCCCTGTATATATCTACTAGCTCTCTTTCTTCCATTTCTTCCTTGAGGGCCAATATTTCCTTGGTGAGTTTCAGTCTTGTTGATCTATCCATCGTTGATAGAGCAGTGTTGAAGTCTCCAACTATTATTGTGCTACTGTCAATGTCTTCTTTGAGGTCTCTTAGCAGTTGTTTTATGTATTTTGCTGGCCCCTCGTTGGGTGCATATATGTTTAGTAGTGTAATTTCTTCCTGGTGTACATACCCCTTAAGTAATAAGAAATGGCCTTCGTTGTCCCTTCTAACCTTTTTCAGCCTGAAGTCTATATTATCTGATACTAATATGGCCACACCAGCCTTTTTGGAGGAGTTGTTTGCATGGAGAATGGTCTTCCAACCTTTGACTTTGAGTCTGTGTTTGTTCTGATTATTCAGATGTGTTTCTTGTAGACAGCAGAATGTTGGGTTCAATTTTTTAATCCATTTTGTTACTCTGTGTCTCTTAATTGGTGCATTTAGACCATTGACATTGAGAGAGATTATTGTCATCGGATTTTGTGCCATCTTTCTGTTTTTGCTTGTTGTGCTTATGGGTTTGGTCGTATTACAGTAGACCCTTCAGTCCTTTTTTAAAGTTGGTTTTGAGTCCATGAAGTTCCTGAGTTGTTGCTTATCCATGAAGTTGTGTATCTTTCCTTCATATCTGAATGTGAGTCTGGCCGGGTAAAGAATTCTTGGTGAGGCCTGCAGTTCATTTAGCCTTTTCACAATATCCCACCATTGTTTTTGGGCTCGAAGTGTTTCATCAGAGAAGTCTGCTGTAAATCTTAGAGATGTTCCTTTGTACGTGATTTCCTTCTTTGATCTTGCTGCTTTCAGTATTCTATCTCTATCTATAGTTTTTGTCATTTTAATTAAGATGTGTCTTGGAGTATTCTTGTTGGGGTTTCTTTTAGCGGGTATCCTACGGGCCTCCTGGATCTTGAGGCAAGCGTTCTTTAGTTCGGGAACTTCTCAGCAATGATGGCTTTGACAGTTTCTTCTTCATCAGGGTTTTCTTCTTGCCCTTCTGGGACCCCAATGATCCGTATGTTGTTTCTTCTGGCTTCATCCCGATTATCTCTTGTTGTCTGTTCGGTAATTGTGAGTCTTTTTTTCTATCTTCTGGTGTTGTGTAGAGAATCTTTGGAATGCGTCTTCGAGATCACTAATTCTTTCTTCAGTAGCTATTATTCTGCTATGATGGCTTTCCACTGTGTTTTTCATTTCATTTACCTCATTTTTAATATATGTCATTTCCATTTGCATTTTCTTCACTTCTTCTAACATGTCCTCTTGTATTTTATTGAGTTTGCATTCCATTGCTTCTTTGAATTCCTTATGACTCCTTAACATTTCTTTCCGAAATTCCTTATCAGAGAGGTCATACAACTCATTGGTATTGCTTGGCTCATCTGGACTAGTGACTTCACTCACAGAGCTGGATGGAACTTTGCGTTGCCTTACCATTATGACTATTGTAGGTTGCAAATGTGGGGTCTTGGATGACAAGATAGTACAGTTAGTAGGTGTCTGGTCTGTTTGCGAGGGTTTGGGTGGGTAGCAAGGGATGTAGGAACCAAGTTTCACTGGTACCTCATGCAAGATAGGTAGTAAGAGGGCGCGGATGCACTAGCGTCCGCGGTTTTGAGTTTTGGGATGGTCCCGGAGCGCAGCGCCCAAGGGTCCATGGTGAAACCAAGGCAGTTCGCCTTGGTTCCCGTTGATGGAGTTTCTGCTCTTCCCTGGGGCAGTTTGGGTCCGTGGAGACGCAGGGGTCACGCACACACCTGGGGGAGATTTTCAGTTGGTCCCTGGAGCGCAGCGCCCAAGGGTCCGCGGTGAAACCAAGGCAGTTCGCCTTGGTTCCCGTTGATGGAGTTTCCGCTCTTCCCTGGGGCAGTTTGGGTCCGCGGAGACGCAGGGGTCACGCACACACCTGGGGGGAGATTTTCAGCTGGTCCCGGGAGCGCAGCGCCCAAGGGTCCGGAAAACTTTTTCTTAACGACTAGAGCTCATTACTTTTATAACATTCAACTTTTAGTTTTTAAGTGGATAAAAAGATTTTTTTCACTACCATTTAAATGTAGTCAAGTGTACAAATACACAGTGAAGTTTACTGAAGATTGACAAAATAAGAGGTACTGTCAAAATGTGTTTGATGTGCTAAAGTGAGAATTTCCCAGAATGGGAACAGAACAAATCCTTAAATGCAACATCTATAAGATTTCTACTTACCTATTGTCATAAGATGAAATATACTCATCAACTAGGCTCTGGTGAATCCTACTGGTTCATTCCTCACTCTTCACAAGTCACACAGCCACTAAGATTCAGTGGTGTGAATAGTCGTCCTTATTTTCAGATTCATATCATTTACAGTATGTGTATGTTGTTTGTATGAAAGTGGTAAATTGAGGTCAAGATATACTCAATCTATATCATTATTTTTAGCTGCCATTCTAATTAAGCAACCCTGTTATTTTGAATATAATCTGCTCAACTTATATTTAAATATGGGAATTTGTGTATAATACTAACACTTTTATGGTCATCTTTCCTACTAATTCTCGGTCAAAGACAATCAGCTTTTGTGCTGCTTGGCTAATGTTTGGTATTATTAGAACGATGTCATCAGCGAAGCAAAGGTGGTGTAGTTGCCGACCATCTATCTTCACTCCCATTCCTTCCCATTCTAATTCTTGCATGATGTTCTCAAGGGTGGCACTGAAGAGTTTTGTCGAACCCCTCTTTTTGATATCAATGATCAATTCCTTGTAGAATGGTGAGATCCTGGTGGTGAATCCACAATACAGCTCATGAAGGATCTTGATGTATTGGGTTTTAACACCCTGCTTGGCTAGGGCTTTGATGACTGCTTCAAGTCTCCACAGAATCAAAGGCTTTCTTTAAATCAAGGAATGTGAGACAGAGTGGCATCTTGTACTCCCTACAAACTTCAATGAGCCTGGTTACCGTGTTGGATATGTTCAATTGTGCTGAATCCTTTCCGGCAGCCAGCTTGCTCGCATGGTTGTCCTTCATCTAGTGTTCTGCCAATCCTGTTCAGGAAGACTCAAGTGAACAGCTTGTAGATGATGGACAACATGCCATTTACTTTTTCCTTTGTTACAATTATTATGTATTTCTAGGTTGTAAAAGAAGGATCAGTAGTGATTAGTGGCAGGCTGTAAGGGCTAAAGAGCTGAGTCTACACATGAGGAAAAAATTACAAAATTATAACACAACAAACAACTCCTCTGCTTTGCCATTTTTCCTCAGTCTGGTGGCTAATTTCAAGTTAATAATGTATCCAATTGAATGCAGAATAGAAATAAGACATAGTTTGACAGTAAGTGAGTGAGTTCTAGTAACATTAGTTTGTATCCTCTGCAGCTGCTACAGACTTAGTACATGTTAGGTATAAAAAAAAGAATTTGTTTATGACGATGACAAAATAAATGAAGTACAAATTGGACTCCAGGCACTTGGGGCAGAGCTACTACTGGCTCTTCCTGTGCTCAGCTGATCATGAGGCTCCTGGGAGGGAAGGCGAGTTCTAGCCCTGGCCCGCCATCCCAATAGAGCCTTGCAAAAAGCCAGAGGAACCCCCCACACAATGGAGGGTTCCCTCCATTTTCAACATCCAGACTCCACCCAACATAGAAGCAATCTTTCCCCATTGCAGTTCATGAGTAAATGCATGAGATGAGCGCTTTCTATTGAGAGTATACCACCCACACAGCAGAGTCTGGCAAGCTATTTGTGTGGTGTTTGATATGCCACAAACCAGTAAAATTACAGACCTCATTCCCATGACCTGAAGCAATGGTCTGAGGCTCTTCATGTTCCTGGAGCAAGCAGATGCTCTAGGACTACACTAGCACCACGAGAGATAGGACATATGGAGATGTTATTGGTGCCTGCTCGAGCAAATCGATGAACAACAGGAAGACAAGTGATTCAAGTGACCATAATAACTACAATAAAGAAACCATTAAAAATAAAGTGGTAGCAAGAACGTGAAGTAATTAGATCCTTCATATTTTGTTGGCAGAAAGCAAAATGGGAATGCCACTTTGGGAACAGTCTAATAGTTTTGTTTTTAAAAATAAAAGTAAAACACACTTACCATGTGGCCCAAAAATCTCACTGCCAGATATTTATATAAAACAAATGGAAACATATGGTCCCACAAAAACATATAGGAAGGCTTACAGCACGGTTTTTTTCCCATAATCTAAAATAACTGAAGAATTCTCAAATGTCCTTTGGATAACAACTGGATAAACAATGTCCACTGAAGATTTTTAAGTCATAGAAAAAAATATTAATATATCCACCAACACATGCAATAAGTGCATTACATTAAGCCACAGTTAAAAATATAATTCTATCAATGTGACTTTCTGGAAAATATAAGATCATAAAGGTAGTAGGGAGATTATGTTGACTATAAAAGGATTGTGAGACACCATTTTTGGGATAATGAAATTTTTTATATAGTCTGCTGCAGTGGTGATATGTCTGACTATGTCAAAACTAACAGAATTCTATCATCAGAAGAGTAAACTTTACTGCATGCAAATGATGTTTCCATATATCTAACCAAAAATAACCTATTTTAAACAATGTGTTGCTATTTGGCATATGGTTGATTTTTTATAGCTATTCGAAGTGAAATGTAAGCATGATAAATATGTGATAATATTACTATTTATTTTTGTTTTATGTTACTTTGGGTTTTTTTCTTTGTCAAGTATATCTGGTAAACTAGGTAGAGGTAATTACCTAGTTAATTACCTAATTAACTAGGTAGTTACCTAGTTAATTACCTAGTGACTCTTCCATGGATAATTCCCCTAATAATGACTTGAGTTTTTGTGTCAGATGCAAATCATGGCAATACTTATAAACAAACATCATAATCAAAACTTTTGTTTGGAAGTCAAACTGAAACTCTTTGTACTTACTCTTCCCTGAAAGTGGGTAGGTGGGGTGGGGGGCATTGCTCATGAGACATGCATATTATTTAAAATAGAGAGGCAACCTGGGGATAAATCATTGGCCATATTAAACTTAGTCTTTGCCCTTCAAGAGATTATATCAGAAGAAGGAAGTTAAATTCTTAAAGAAAGCAACTAGCTTTGCTCTTGCAGACTCCCAGAGCCTTCATGCCACTGGCAATGCTTTAAGCAACACAATTGCTAGAAAGCCCAAATCGGTTTAATTGTTCCCCTCAGGCACTAGAGATCTGTAGCTCTCAAATGTTCCTTTTCTATTAAAATACAATGGTGGGCATTTTATACCTGCTACAAAAATGACCAGTTAAAGGTTGACTTTTATTTTTCACTGATCTTTTTGAAGTGCCAATTGATAGGCAGCTCTCAGCATTTCTCATTTCTCAGCATCAATATGATGTTCCAGGTTGTGCCAAAATGTATGTTCTTCCATGAGTTCTTCCATGAAGGAATAGAATAGGACTACCTGCAAAATTACTTTGCTGTTGTTGGTTCAATTACCATGAAATCAAGCTTTAATAAAAATTTCATAGTCTTACAAAATATTTATAATAATCTTTTTCCCATAATATAAGAATCACAAATATTTGTCTTGTACATACCATGTCTGGGAAAAATGGATTATGCTAACTAAAGGATGGAAACACAGTAACCCCTGTTGGTCTTGCTACCTTACAGTCATTCTGACAGTTCCTAATTCTGACCCAATTCCCTTTATCTTTTGACACTATACTCAAAAGCAGCTTCATTATTTTGAAGAGTTCACAGATACAGTGAGGAAATATAGATTTATAGATTCTGCT
This sequence comes from Cryptotis parvus, assembly GCA_021461705.1. NCBI lineage: Eukaryota > Metazoa > Chordata > Mammalia > Eulipotyphla > Soricidae > Cryptotis > Cryptotis parvus. The sequence goes on from JAJIBD010029552.1 coordinate 30,900, forward strand.
CTAGGGGATCTCATTAGCAGCAAGCAGTTTCTAAAGGCTTGAGCTCTTCTGAGGATACAGAAGCAATTGCGTTTCTGCATGACTGATTCAAAAAATTATACTAAAGTTTTTGGAAACAGTCAAATACTGTAGCCATAAATAACTTTACCAGAGTAATAACTCCTCCTTTGTAATATTCCTCTGTGTAAGTACAAAGTTGACACTTGACACTTGACATCCCGTTATTCATCTATTTGCTCGAGAGGGTGCCAGTAACATTTCCATTTGACCCTAACACGTGCCATTGTAGCCCAATGGCATCTGGTTTGCTTCAAGAATATGGAGAGCCTCAAACCATACTGCATTATTATTACTATTATTCCTGACCTAACTTTAAAATATATTTGGATGTTCAAAAAATACACATAATACCTTATCCACTGCTACTTTCAATAAGATTGTAACATGGCAAAACCTAATCTTAGAGATTTTTACTTTAAAAATCTTAAATTTTTACTTTAAAAATGTGTACTCTTAAAAAACTCTTAACTTGATAAAGAAAAAATAACATAATTCCTTAAACTAATAAAATGATTTGAGGGTTTTTTTTCTTAAAGTGATGTGAAATTCTCATATAGCAATGTACACACACTCAAACTTTAATAAGAAAACTTAAAAAAAGACGTCTGTCAAGATGGCAGGCTAGGGTTGGGATAGGCGTGGAGTATTGGAAAGGGAACCTGGGAATACCGGTGGAGGGAAGTTAACAGTGTTGGTGGAATCAGTGATAAAAACTGTACTTCAAAAGCACAACTATAAATAACTTTTTAACTCATGGTGCTTTAATAAAAAAAATCTGGGAAAATAGTTTTTTAAAAGAAGAAAGTGGTTTTACATATTATCAGATCAGCTCCTTAATATATTTTTAAAAATTTAATCTAATTTATTGCTAGTTCATATTAATAGCTCCACATGTTACAGTTTCATATCATTTATACAAAGTGAATATTTATATATTAATAGTTATATGAGAATATGCCATTGTATCTGTCAAAATAATATTTTGTTTTATTTGTAGGTTATGTATTTATTTTTCTTTGTCAAAGATTTCCTTGACAAGTATTCTCTTAAACCAAATGACCAAATCTTGGCTGAAGTCAAACACAAGGAACTGTAAGTGCATTAAATTCTAGTCATATGAAGTTGACACCATGACCAGAGTTTCATGTCAACAATTTGATGTTTAAATTTATATGTAGTATAAATGTTTTTACATGTATTCCATCAACTAGAACTCTGTATTTTAGTACATTTTCTTATAGTTTTCATACAAATGAAACTTACAAATCTTAAGTGTTTTTGCTAAGTTCTGACAATGCATAATTATTTATAACTTAAACCTATAACAAATGAAGAACACTACTACTTTATCAAATGAAGACCACTTCCAGAAAGTTCCTTTAAGCCTCTTTGTAGTGTTCCCTGCTCTTATTTTCTCAGAACTAACTGATATTGATTTTTTATCATAAAGGTTTCCCTGTGCTAGACTTTTTTAATAAGTGGAATCACATGTATGTGCTGTTTTACTTAATTTTCATTTCTGCTCAGTGCAATATTTGTTACTCTTTTCTATGTCAGACCTTCAACCATCCTGGGCCCATGGGTCAGAGCCCTGGGTGTAGACAAGCCTGTCTTCTGTCTGTCACCTGTCAATGCAGCTGGGTACCACAGCCACACCTGCAACACCTCAAGGGGCAAGAGGTCATACAGTGTATGGTCTCTTTGATGAGTCATTGGATTCTATTTTCTAGTATTTTGTTGAGGGTCTTTGCATCTCTGCTCATCAGGCATATCGGCCTGTAATTTCTCTTTTATTTTTGTGGTGTCTCTGCTTTTGGTATTACGGTGATATGTGCCTCATTGAAATTGGGAGTGTTTCTGTTTGTTCAGTTTTATTTTTTTATGGTAGACTCAAGTAAGGGGCTGGAGATACAGTTCAGAGGTTAAGGCACTTGCCTAGCATGCAACTTTTAGTTTAACAGTGGATCAAGTCCTCCACATATGTTCCTCTGCACTTTCATGCATGACATCTAAGCACTGAGTCATGTGTGCTGCCCACTGGCTACTAAAAATGGAAACAAAAGAATCTTAAGTCAGATCCAAGGGCCTTCAATAGGTAATTTTAGTTTTGGGGGTTTTTTGTGTTTTT
>JAJIBD010029553.1:0-15902 GCA_021461705.1 Cryptotis parvus
TCACGATCACGATCACGATCTTCCCGTTAATCATCTATTTGCTAGAGCGGGCACCAGTAATATCTCAATATGTCCTGTCACATGCTGTAGAGCCAAGGGCATCGGCTTGGTACAGGAACATAAAGAGCCTCAAACCATTATATTAGGTCATGAGAATGATCTAATATAATTATTACTAGCATTTGGCATATCAAATACAACACGAGCAGCTTGCTAGGCTTGCCGTGCGGGAGGCATACTCTATAAACACCTCCAAATAAAGCCTTTATTGATGAACCGCGGCCAGCTGCGCGCATGAACCAGGCTGTGATGGGCTGGTCGGCTGGGTGGAGTTCTGAAGAGGGGAAGTCCAATGTGGAAAATGGCGGCGCCCATGGAGTGGGGGGTCGTCTGGCTTGTTGTGAGGTTCTGCCGGGGTGGTGGGCCAAGGCTGGAACCCACCATGCCTCCCGACTGCCTCATGAGCGGCTGGGCACAGGGAGAGCAAGGAACCGCTCTGCCCCATGTCTGAGAGTCTCTGGACCAGCATACCTGGGCGGATTGAGGAAGAAACTGCTCCAGGGTGGGTGTTCGATGATCCGGGCTGTGATGGGCTGGTCGGCTGGGTGGAGTTCTGAAGAGAGGGAAGTCCAATGTGGAAAATGGCGGCGCCCATGGAGTGGGGTGGGGTCGTCTGGCTTGTTGTGAGGTTCTGCCGGGGTGGTGGGCCAAGGCTGGAACCCACCATGCCTCCGACTGCCTCATGAGCGGCTGGGCACAGGGAGAGCAAGGAACCGCTCTGCCCCATGGCTGAGAGTCTCTGGACCAGCATACCTGGGCGGATTGAGGAAGTAACTGCTCCAGGGTGGGTGTCGATGATCCGGGCTGTGATGGGCTGGTCGGCTGGGTGGAGTTCTGAAGAGAGGGAAGTCCAATGTGGAAAATGGCGGCGCCCATGGAGTGGGTGGGGGGTCGTCTGGCTTGTTGTGAGGTTCTGCCGGGGTGGTGGGCCAAGGCTGGAACCCACCATGCCTCCCGACTGCCTCATGAGCGGCTGGGCACAGGGAGAGCAAGGAACCGCTCTGCCCCCATGGCTGAGAGTCTCTGGACCAGCATACCTGGGCCGGATTGAGGAAGTAACTGCTCCAGGGTGGGTGTCGATGATCCGGGCTGTGATGGGCTGAGTCGGCTGGGTGGGGTTCTGAAGAGAGAGGAAGTCCAATGTGGAAAATGGCGGCGCCCATGGAGTGGAGTGGGGGTCGTCTGGCTTGTTGTGAGGTTCTGCCCGGGGGTGGTGGGCCAAGGCTGGAACCCACCATGCCTCCCGACTGCCTCATGAGCGGCTGGGCACAGGGAGAGCAAGGAACCGCTCTGCCCCCATGGCTGAGAGTCTCTGGACCAGCATACCTGGGCGGATTGAGGAAGTAACTGCTCCAGGGTGGGTGTCGATGATCCGGGCTGTGATGGGCTGGTCGGCTGGGTGGAGTTCTGAAGAGAGGGGAAGTCCAATGTGGAAAATGGCGGCGCCCATGGAGTGGGTGGGAGTCGTCTGGCTTGTTGTGAGGTTCTGCCGGGGTGGTGGGCCAAGGCTGGAACCCACCATGCCTCCCGACTGCCTCATGAGCGGCTGGGCACAGGGAGAGCAAGGAACCGCTCTGCCCCATGGCTGAGAGTCTCTGGACCAGCATACCTGGGCGGATTGAGGAGTAACTGCTCCAGGGTGGGTGTCGATGATCCGGGCTGTGATGGGCTGGTCGGCTGGGTGGAGTTCTGAAGAGAGGGGAAGTCCAATGTGGAAAATGGCGGCGCCCATGGAGTGGAGTGGGGGTCGTCTGGCTTGTTGTGAGGTTCTGCCGGGGTGGTGGGCCAAGGCTGGAACCCACCATGCCTCCCGACTGCCTCATGAGCGGCTGGGCACAGGGAGGCAAAGGAACCGCTCTGCCCCATGGCTGAGAGTCTCTGGACCAGCATACCTGGGCCGGATTGAGAATAACTGCTCCAGGGTGGGTGTCGATGATCCGGGCTGTGATGGGCTGGTCGGCTGGGTGGAGTTCTGAAGAGAGGAAGTCCAATGTGGAAAATGGCGGCGCCCATGGAGTGGGTGGGAGTCGTCTGGCTTGTTGTGAGGTTCTGCCGGGGTGGTGGGCCAAGGCTGGAACCCACCATGCCTCCCGACTGCCTCATGAGCGGCTGGGCACAGGGAGAGCAAGGAACCGCTCTGCCCCATGGCTGAGAGTCTCTGGACCAGCATACCTGGGCGGATTGAGGAAGTAACTGCTCCAGGGTGGGTGTCGATGATCCGGGCTGTGATGGGCTGAGTCGGCTGGGTGGAGTTCTGAAGAGAGGAAGTCCAATGTGGAAAATGGCGGCGCCCATGGAGTGGGGTGGGGTCGTCTGGCTTGTTGTGAGGTTCTGCCGGGGTGGTGGGCCAAGGCTGGAACCCACCATGCCTCCCGACTGCCTCATGAGCGGCTGGGCACAGGGAGCAAGGAACCGCTCTGCCCCATGGCTGAGAGTCTCTGGACCAGCATACCTGGGCCGGATTGAGGAAGTAACTGCTCCAGGGTGGGTGTCGATGATCCGGGCTGTGATGGGCTGGTCGGCTGGGTGGAGTTCTGAAGAGAGGGAAGTCAATGTGGAAAATGGCGGCGCCCATGGAGTGGAGTGAGAGTGTCGTCTGGCTTGTTGTGAGGTTCTGCCGGGGTGGTGGGCCAAGGCTGGAACCCACCATGCCTCCCGACTGCCTCATGAGCGGCTGGGCACAGGGAGAGCAAGGAACCGCTCTGCCCCATGGCTGAGAGTCTCTGGACCAGCATACCTGGGCCGGATTGAGGAAGTAACTGCTCCAGGGTGGGGTGTCGATGATCCGGGCTGTGATGGGCTGGTCGGCTGGGTGGAGTTCTGAAGAGAGGGAAGTCCAATGTGGAAAATGGCGGCGCCCATGGAGTGGAGTGGGGGGAATTCGTCTGGCTTGTTGTGAGGTTCTGCCGGGGGTGGTGGGCCAAGGCTGGAACCCACCATGCCTCCCGACTGCCTCATGAGCGGCTGGGCACAGGGAGAGCAAGGAACCGCTCTGCCCCATGGCTGAGAGTCTCTGGACCAGCATACCTGGGCCGGATTGAGGAAGTAACTGCTCCAGGGTGGGTGTCGATGATCCGGGCTGTGATGGGCTGAGTCGGCTGGGTGGAGTTCTGAAGAGAGGGAAGTCAATGTGGAAAATGGCGGCGCCCATGGAGTGGAGTGGGAAGTCGTCTGGCTTGTTGTGAGGGTTCTGCCGGGGTGGTGGGCCAAGGCTGGAACCCACCATGCCTCCCGACTGCCTCATGAGCGGCTGGGCACAGGGAGAGCAAGGAACCGCTCTGCCCCCATGGCTGAGAGTCTCTGGACCCAGCATACCTGGGCCGGATTGAGGAAGTAACTGCTCCAGGGTGGGTGTCGATGATCCGGGCTGTGATGGGCTGGTCGGCTGGGTGGAGTTCTGAAGAGAGGGAAGTCCAATGTGGAAAATGGCGGCGCCCATGGAGTGGGTGGGGAAGTCGTCTGGCTTGTTTGTGAGGTTCTGCCGGGGGTGGTGGGCCAAGGCTGGAACCCACCATGCCTCCCGACTGCCTCATGAGCGGCTGGGCACAGGGAGCAAGGAACCGCTCTGCCCCCATGGCTGAGAGTCTCTGGACCAGCATACCTGGGCCGGATTGAGGAAGAAACTGCTCCAGGGTGGGTGTCGATGATCCGGGCTGTGATGGGCTGAGTCGGCTGGGTGGAGTTCTGAAGAGAGGGAAGTCAATGTGGAAAATGGCGGCGCCCATGGAGTGGAGTGGGGAGTCGTCTGGCTTGTTGTGAGGTTCTGCCGGGGTGGTGGGCCAAGGCTGGAACCCACCATGCCTCCCGACTGCCTCATGAGCGGCTGGGCACAGGGGGAGCAAGGAACCGCTCTGCCCCATGGCTGAGAGTCTCTGGACCAGCATACCTGGGCCGGATTGAGAATAACTGCTCCAGGGTGGGTGTCGATGATCCGGGCTGTGATGGGCTGGTCGGCTGGGTGGAGTTCTGAAGAGAGGGAAGTCCAATGTGGAAAATGGCGGCGCCCATGGAGTGGGTGGGGAGTCGTCTGGCTTGTTGTGAGGTTCTGCCGGGGTGGTGGGCCAAGGCTGGAACCCACCATGCCTCCCGACTGCCTCATGAGCGGCTGGGCACAGGGAGAGCAAGGAACCGCTCTGCCCCATGGCTGAGAGTCTCTGGACCAGCATACCTGGGCCGGATTGAGAATAACTGCTCCAGGGTGGGTGTCGATGATCCGGGCTGTGATGGGCTGGTCGGCTGGGTGGAGTTCTGAAGAGAGGGAAGTCCAATGTGGAAAATGGCGGCGCCCATGGAGTGGGTGGGAGTCGTCTGGCTTGTTGTGAGGTTCTGCCGGGGGTGGTGGGCCAAGGCTGGAACCCACCATGCCTCCCGACTGCCTCATGAGCGGCTGGGCACAGGGGAGCAAGGAACCGCTCTGCCCCATGGCTGAGAGTCTCTGGACCAGCATACCTGGGCGGATTGGAAGTAACTGCTCCAGGGTGGGTGTCGATGATCCGGGCTGTGATGGGCTGGTCGGCTGGAGTGGAGTTCTGAAGAGAGGGAAGTCCAATGTGGAAAATGGCGGCGCCCATGGAGTGGGTGGGGAGTCGTCTGGCTTGTTGTGAGGGTTCTGCCGGGGTGGTGGGCCAAGGCTGGAACCCACCATGCCCTCCCGACTGCCTCATGAGCGGCTGGGCACAGGGGAGAGCAAGGAACCGCTCTGCCCCCATGGCTGAGAGTCTCTGGACCAGCATACCTGGGCCGGATTGAGGAATAACTGCTCCAGGGTGGGTGTCGATGATCCGGGCTGTGATGGGCTGGTCGGCTGGGTGGAGTTCTGAAGAGAGGGAAGTCCAATGTGGAAAATGGCGGGCGCCCATGGAGTGGAGTGGGGAGTCGTCTGGCTTGTTGTGAGGTTCTGCCGGGGTGGTGGGCCAAGGCTGGAACCCACCATGCCCCCCGACTGCCTCATGAGCGGCTGGGCACAGGGAGAAGCAGGAACCGCTCTGCCCCATGGCTGAGAGTCTCTGGACCAGCATACCTGGGCGGATTGAGAAGTAACTGCTCCAGGGTGGGTGTCGATGATCCGGGCTGTGATGGGCTGGTCGGCTGGGTGGAGTTCTGAAGAGAGGGAAGTCAATGTGGAAAATGGCGGCGCCCATGGAGGTGGAGTGGGGGTCGTCTGGCTTGTTGTGAGGTTCTGCCGGGGTGGTGGGCCAAGGCTGGAACCCACCATGCCTCCCGACTGCCTCATGAGCGGCTGGGCACAGGGAGAGCAAGGAACCGCTCTGCCCCATGGCTGAGAGTCTCTGGACCAGCATACCTGGGCGGATTGAGAATAACTGCTCCAGGGTGGGGTGTCGATGATCCGGGCTGTGATGGGCTGGTCGGCTGGGTGGAGTTCTGAGAGAGAGGAAGTCCAATGATGGAAAATGGCGGCGCCCATGGAGTGGGTGGGGAGTCGTCTGGCTTGTTGTGAGGTTCTGCCGGGGTGGTGGGCCAAGGCTGGAACCCACCATGCCTCCCGACTGCCTCATGAGCGGCTGGGCACAGGGAGAGCAAGGAACCGCTCTGCCCCATGGCTGAGAGTCTCTGGACCAGCATACCTGGGCGGATTGAGAAGTAACTGCTCCAGGGTGGAGTGTCGATGATCCGGGCTGTGATGGGCTGGTCGGCTGGGTGGAGTTCTGAGAGAGGGAAGTCCAATGGTGGAAAATGGCGGGCCCATGGAGTGGGGGGGGAAGTCGTCTGGCTTGTTGTGAGGTTCACTGCCAGGGGTGGTGGGCCAAGGCTGGAACCCAAGGCCTACCGACTGTCTCATGAACGGCTGGGCACAGGGAGACCAAGGAACCGCTCTGCCCCATGGCTGAGAGTCCCTGGACCAGCATACCTGGGCGGATTGAGGAAGTAACTGCTCCAGGGTGGGTCTCGATGATCCGGGCTGTGATGAGGCTGGTCGGCTGGGTGGGGATTCTGAAGAGACCGAAGTCCATGGAAAATGGCGGAGCGCCATGGAGTGGAGTGGGAAAGAGTGTCCACCAGGAAACTTACATAATATAATAAAGTTTTTGTTTCTTTAGTTCCTGAGCAAGCAGATACATGGAAGCCACTAACGCGCCTCGAGCAGAGACCCTTGCTCAGAGATGTTACGGGTACACCTCCAGTAAATTGATGATGGCTGGGGAAGATAAGTGATAGATGAGTAATTAGAGACACCCACATAAGAGTCTTTGCAAAGGTGGCAGACAGGAAGGCATGTTTTGGGGGCTTAGCTCCGTGGGAGGGCCCTGGATGGTTGAAATCTGTCATGGCGGACCTAGGGATGGGAACTCAGAGAACATGGCAGAGTCACAGCAGCTGAATGAGTCTCATATTCTAATAATATAAAAACAGTAACAATGTGGATTGCTTGGGGTTGGGCAATATCACAGCTGGTAGGCGGTTGCCATCTCGCACGGCTGATCTGGAGTTCTATCACGGCATCCCATATGGTCCTGAACTTTGCCAGGAATGTTGTTCTTATGTGAGTGCACTGCCCAGGAGAAACTGAGCCTTGCCAGAAAGTGTGTACTCAAAAAACTAAAAATAAATAAATAATGGACCTCATTCCCAATGATGGAGACGCTGTACTGGTGTCTGCTAGAGCAAATCAATGAACAATGGGGAAGACAAGTGAAGTGATACAAGTGATACTTATTTTTCTGTTTTTAAATGTTTTAGCATTTTTATTATTATTTTTAATAAGCATTTGGTCTTGCTTTTTCCCAAAGTTGTTCATACCATTTCATTGCCCATACCAGTAGCAATATAAACAATTTACCGTGCTTCCTATTACTTAGTATTTCTAGTCTTGTAATATATTAACTCTACCTAATGGAAGATTCTTGTGCTTTGATTTTCCTTATCTTTCCTCATATTTTTCTTTTGCTACACATCAGGGGGTGCTCAGGCAGTAATCCTGGATTTATGCTCTCAGAGATCACTGCTGGTGGGGTTTGGGGACCATATGTGGGGTCAGGAAATGAGGCTACTGGGTCAGCTACCATTTCAAGGCAACCACTTTACCAGTTGTGTTCTCTCTCGAAGACTGTGTGCTTGTAGCATTTTATATTCCAGGCTTTGAGTAACCCAGAGATATTTCCTATTTAAGACTTTTCTACTGTATTTTCAAATGGTTTTATAATATTAAATTGAATTTTGTAAGGTTTCCACCTATTTTATTTACTTGCTAATTCATGATAAATCCCTGAACGCATAATACATTTAACAGATACATGTTTTACCTTATGGAAATTCTATGTTCTAACATTTTTATGGAACTTTTGCCTATCGTTTACAACCCAGGGTTTAAAGGGATAGTTTAACAAATAGAAGTTGTTTGTCTTTTTAGCCAACACAAGCTTATGCAGTCTATATCACGTAACTGACTGTAAACCACTGGGCCCCTCACAAATTGGCCCCCAGCATCAATGGGAAGGTGAATTCAAAGTGGTAAATGTCTGGATCCTTTTGTTTGCTTTTAGAAGATTGCATTCTGCACACATTCCCAAGATTTTGCTTGCATGTGTTTATAAAAATTTTCCCTGGGCCACAACTCCAACACTTCACTGATAACCTCAGGCACAGGAACTTTGAAACTCCTTCAAAAGCAGTAGAAGGTCAGAAGGAGCCAGAGACAAGGAGATGCAGAGATGGCTGCATTTATTGTTTCTGTAAATTTAAAATATATATGTACATATTATGATACCAATATCCAAGGTCAAATTAAAACATATATCAGGAGGCCTTGCTTGTCCAAGGTGGAAATTATCACAAACATTGGCCAGGAGTCAAGAGGCTGTTAGGAGCAGAAAATGGGACAGTGTGCTAACAGTTGTCTAGAGGTACTAATGCCAAACTAAGACTGAGCATTAAATAAGGCACCAAAAAGGATACACATGACAACCCTTTAATGTATGTTCTGTAATCCATAGATGGAAGGAAGGAAAAAGAAAGAGAGAAAGAAAGGAAACAAATAAAGAACCGCCTTGCCATGGAGGGAGGGTTGAATTTCAGGAGGGGAACCAGGGACATTGATGGTGGGAGATGGGCTTTGATGGGATGAGTGCTGGAACACTGTGCATTAAAACCCAAATATGAACTTTAATTGCATATCTTTGTAATTGTAAAAATAAATTCAGATGCTTTGGTGTCTAGGCTAAGAATTTTGGAGATCTGCCAGAAAGAAGGCATGAGGGCCAGAGTCTTTTAGCAGCCCTAGTGTTTGAAGAAAACCCCTGCAGCCATGCCAGCGTCCAGAGCCTGAAATTTCTAGACCAGAAACTACTGACATTACAACACTTACTGAAGCTAATGGAACACACCAAATTAGATGGAAAAGTACAAACAGAAGTCAACCAAACTCAATAAACAAACAATACTTGTAATAACACAGAAGTCTCAACTAGCAACAAACAGCTTAGTAAGAGAAGCCTCAGACAGAGGACTTACAGCTCCTATTGGAAGATAGAAAGCCTCAAATTTTCACAATTTTTTTGCTGACTCATTTTTGATAATTCCGTTTGTTGCTATTAAGCCATATTAAAATAAATTACCTGGGGATCCCTGGTGTTGGGCTTAGCTAGATTAAAATAGTGCACTGCGAGTCCTTGATTTTTTCCTTGGTGCAGCTTGGGGGCTGACTACTAATGAACAAAAGACCGCGAGTCCAGTTTAGAGAATCCAAATCTTTACTTCCTACAGCTTCACTCTACACCAACTGCAACTCATACCACCACGGCTGTCAGACTCACACAGCCCATGTGCTATGAACCATGAGCCACTACTATAATGCATTGACCATGTGCACTGACCCAGCTAAACTCCAAGAAGCTAAAGTATCGCTGGCTGGGAGCAAGGCAGAACCAACAGCCCAAAAACTAAGCTGGTTTGTGCTTTACTCAATTCTAGTAGAAGAATCCCCAGGGACACAGCATGCCCATGTGACTGAAGCTTAGGAGATGCTAATGCAGAGCTCTGCTCGCCTCCCAAACTAATAAACAATCACTTCAGTATTATATCTAGTTTTATGTAAAGACTCACAGACATAGAGGGCAAGAGCTGCGTGAAGAAATATCTCCACAGCCGCCCCTTTCTCCAGAGGCTCCTTGGAGAGAGGATGGCGAGGTTCTAGCCCCTGGCCCACCACCCCAGAAGAGCCTCCGCAGCAAACCGAACAACCCCACCCCCACTCCATGAAGGGCCTCCATTTTCACATCGGACTTCCCCCTCGTCAGAACTACCCGCAACATTCCACCCCTATCCACATCCCGGCTCGGTTCATCCAATAAATGCTGGATTTAGAGATGACTATAAGTAGCTGTGCTATCCACGCGGCCCAGAGGGAGCTGGCAAGCTACCCGTGTGCGTATTTGATATGCCAAATACCGGTAACAATTTAAGACCTCATTCCCTGACCTGATGGAATGGTTTGAGGCTCTTTATGTTCCTGGAGCAAGCAGGTGCCCTTAGGCTCTACTAGCATGAGACAGGACATATGGAAGGATATTACTGGTACCTGCTTGGGCAATCGATGATTAACGGGGAAGACAGTGATACAGTGATGTAACCACAGTAAAGGAGGGAAGGTGTAATAAATCAAGCCTGAGATTAAATATATGTGGTGAACTTTCATGGGAGATCACATTATATAATCCAAACTATATTCCCATACCTGATTAATCATCTCTTCCAAACCCTCAAAGGTTCTGACTCTGGTTTAAAACAGATTTGCTGTGGTCGAGTGCATTTCTTGCATTACTCTTGCTCTGCTTCAAAGACGTTCACACTGTGAGGACTTTCAGGCTTGTGCTTAGGTGAGACAAGCTATTATGACCTTTTGCTCTAACTTTTGTATCAGAGCAGGATATATTCTAATAGTCCCATTTTGTGGCCAGGGGTGCTCTCTTCCTGGTACCATCCAGTACAGGGAAATGAGAATGCCTTTGGGTTCTACTAGCATGAGACAGGACATATGGAATTTACTGAGGTGCCTGCTCTGGCAAATAGATGATCAATGGGAGAAGATAGTGATAGTGATAGTGAATAGGTGTGGTATAAACCAGCTTTCTGGCACCACATGGATTTGTACTTCACATTCACCTTATACACACACAAACACACACACAAGAACACAGACACACAAAAACACACAGAGACAAAGATACAGACATAGACACTGAAACAGACACACAGACACACTGACAGACAGACAGACACACACACACATACACACACAAACACACACACACACACACACACACACACACACACACCCCAGAGACTTGCAGGAGAGTGATTCCTGATACTAGAGCAAAAAATAAGCCCTGAGCACTGTGGGTCATGGGCTCCTAACAAATTTACTTCTCGAAAGCTTTTATCAAGAACTTAAATTTTTGCACTTTGTTTCATACTAATTTTTTGGCTTACTACTAATCCTGAAATTTTATTTGTACACAGGAAAAAAAAGTTAATTTTTAATTTTACTTTCATATTATTAGTTTGTTCTGATGCTATTTTGTGTTGAAAAAATATATGATTTGCCTATTGAAATAGTTATTTGGGCATCTTTGCCAAACTATATTGATTATGTAGCATATGAATTTGCTATTTAACCCCATTTTCTAATGATTTGGTATGCTTATCTGTTCATTGCAATTCAATGTGCTATTACCTATTGAGCAACTTATAAGTATAAAAATATCTTGTTGAATTTGTTGTTTAAAATTTCCGCTAGACTCAGCATAATTTTTAGATACAGGAAACAAAAAAGTACAAAAAGTGATTCTGTTAGTTGATTGTAGTACCTGCTGATGCAACAAGAGTCATGGAGAAAGGAGGAAGTGTTCATAAGATAATGGATATGTATGCACACAGGAAAATATCATTTTAGTATTGTAATGCTCCTCAAGGTAAGAAAAATGCATTTTAAAATGTTGCAAGATAAATTTAAAACAAAATAGCTGAAGGTTATATGGCATATTTCTTAGTTACTTTTCTCCTCATTGTAGAGGGAGGAGAAATCACTAGAAGCATTAATTAATTGTTTACTGATATAATTACTTAACAATCGAGGGTAGCTTATAGATTTTGTATATAAACACATAGTGAAAATAAAAATGATGTAAGGATATTTTCCCTCACATTAGGTACTATTATTACAATGATTTCTTTAACTGTTCATGATAATATCCTGGACTGTCTATTTGTAAAGCTTATGGCATTAGCTCAAGAAGCTATATTTAGGGCAAGGCGAGAAACATCAATTTGTTCAAAATCAGTTTGGTGAAGCTATTTTCTTTTTTTTTAAATTTTTTATTATACCACCGTGAAACACACAATTACAAAAGGTGTTCATAATTGGTTCTTGGCTAATACAATGTTCCAGCACCCATCCCTCCCACCAGTGCTCCCATTTCCACCACCAATGTACCCCTCTCTCACCGTCCCCCCCAGCCGCCTTAATAGCAAGGTACCCCAGTTTCCTCTCTTTCTCTCTCTCTATCTCTCTCTCTGTCTCTGCATCTCTCTCCTCTTATTTTACACATTGTGGCTAGCCCTGCAGATATTTAGAGTTTATCACTTAAAGTCTCTTTGTGTATATTCAGTGGTGAGTTTTAATCTGCCATTACCATTCCATATTTAGTAAAACTGGTATCTATATCCTATTAATGAATACGAGTCATTCTATATCTGTCCTTTTCCTTCTGACTAATTTCACTCAGCATGATAGACTCCATGTCCATCCATTTGGAGTAAAATTTCATAAGTTCATACTTTCTGACAGCCATATAGTATTCCATAGTGTAGATGAATCCACAGTTTCTTTAGCCAGTCCTCTGTTCTCAGGCATTTAGGATTTGTTTACAGATTCTAGCTATAGTGAATAGCGCAGAGATGGTGAAAAGTACATTGGTGGAAATATTTTCAATTTGGTGATTATAAATATAAGAGGTGCCCAAAATTTAGTGTTATGGAGATATTAAGTGAACACTAGAATATCTTGAGTTTTTCTTGAATTTTGTTTCAAAACATTTATAAGTAAATATCTTCTTTCAAAAATATATTTGAGGCTTATCTATATTATCTTTTTATTCCAGATAAACAAGAAAAGCTCAAATGGGGCTGGAGAGATAACACACGCAGAGCACTTCCTGTCACTTTTTAGCAGACCTGGTTCAGTTTCCCAGCTCCATATAAGTTCCCCTAAGCACTACCAACTTAGGGGGTGCAAGAGCCTGAGTCAGAGTACAGATTGACATAACCTCTGAGTACCGAGCCAGGTGCAGCCCTGAGCTTTTCCACTAGAACACAAGTCCCCAAATCAAATAAAGAAAAAAAGGAAAACCAACCAAACCAACCAAAACTGCTCACATCATGGAAGGGACATCATTCACTATATATTTTAACTTAATACTGATAATATTTAAATATATAGTTTAGAGCGTAGGGTTGTGTGTAGCTATCATTGATTCTCACTTATACTATAGTTTTGAATTCAAAGGTGGGAATTTGCTGGATCATATTACTTTGAGAAGAGACAAGCCCTAGTTCTTTGAAAAGTTTTTATTTGAGAATTTTATTATATTTGAGAACCAGAATCTGTTAACTGACCCTTACACGCCTTACTCTGCATCACTCATTTCTGTTTCATTGTTCAGATCTAACTAAATGCTTTCCATTTCTAAACCAATTTGCCATTTTAATTTTTTAGAACTATAAAGTCAAAATGTTTCAAATATATTCAGGTGCAGAATTTACATGAAAAACTTTAAAGATATTTAAAATGCCATAATCCTACTGATTTAGAAATCTGTTTAAATGTTCTCTCTATCTCTCCTCTCACCTGAGCTCCGACCCCATCAATACCAAAATAATTTTATCACTCTAGAATTACTAGAAGAGCATTGGAGTCTGTAGTAATAATTTTCACTCTTCATCAATTTCTTTGGTAATAAAACTATCACAGATCTCTCTTAAAATAAGATTCAACACAGTTCTTTTCTCATTCATTATTAATATGGTATTTATTGAGGTGGTAGTTCTTTGTTTTTGACTGTTTTTATGGAATTTACCAAGAATTTTTTTTTTAATTTTTTATTATACCACCGTGAAACATACAATTACAAAGGTGTTCATAATTGGTTCTTGGTAATACAGTATTCCAGCACCCATCCCTCCACCAGTGCCCCATTTCCACCACCAATGTACCCCACCCCTCCCCCCCCCACCCCCAGGCTGCCTTAATAGCAGGTACCCTCTTTTCTCTCTTTCTCTCTCTCTCTCTCTCTGTCTCTGCATCTCTCTCCCTCTTATTTTACACATTGTGGCTAGCCCTGCAGATATTTAGAGTTTATCACTTAAGTCTCTTTGTGTATATTCAATGGTGAGTTTTAATCTGCCATTACCATTTCCCACATTTAGTAAAACACTGGTATCTATTTATATCCTATTAATGAATGCAGTCATTCTATATCTGTCCTTTTCCTTCTGACTAATTTCACTCAGCATGATAGTCTCCATGTCCATCCATTTGCAGGTAAATTTCATAATTTCATCTTTTCTGACAGCCGCATAGTATTCCATAGTGTAGATGAACCACAGTTTTTTTAGCCAGTCCTCTGTTCTCGGGCATTTAGGTTGTTTCCAGATTCTAGCTATAGTGAATAGCACAGAGATGAATAAAGAAGTACAGATAGTGTTTCTGCTATGTGTTTTTCGGTCTCTCGGGTATATTCCCAGGAGTGCTATTGCTGGATCAAATGGGAGCTCAATATCTAGTTTTCGGAGGAATGCCCATATTGTTTTCCAAAAGGGCTGGACCAGTCGGCACTCCCACCAACAGTGGATGAGAGTCCTTTTTTCCCCACATCCACGCCAGCACCGGTTGTTCTTGCTGTTTTGGATGTGTGCCAGTCTCTGTGGTGTGAGATGGTACCCTCATTGTTGTTTTGATTTGCATCTCCCCTGATGATTAAAGATGAAGAGCACTTTTTCATATGCCTTTTGGCCATTCGAATTTCTTCTTTTTGGAAGCTTCTGTTCATTTCTTCTCCCCATTTTTTGATGGGGTTGGCTGTTTTTTTTTCTTGTGGAGTGCTACCAGTGCCTGATATATCCTGGATATTAACCCCTTGTCAGATGGGTATTGGGTGAATATCCTTTCCCACTCTGTGGATTGTCTTTGTATCTTGGTCACCGCTTTCTTTGAGGTGCAGAAGCTTTTCAATTTTATATAATCCCATTTGTTTATCTTTGCTTCCATTTGCTTGGTCAGTGGTGTGTCAGCCTTTAAAGATACTTTTCGCTTCGATGTCGTAGAGCGCTTTCTCCTATGTTTTCTTCGATGTACCTTATAGATTCATGTCTGATGTTGAGATCTAGAATCCATTTTGATCTGACTTTGTGCATGGCGTTAGAAGGAGGTCTAAGTTCATTTTTTTACACGTAGCTGCCCAGTTTTCCCAGCACCATTTGTTGAAGAGGCTTTCTTTTGCTCCACTTAATATTTTTTTGCTCCTTTTATCGAAGATTAAGTGGTTGTATATTTGAGAGATGTGTTTCAGGATACTCAGTTCCTATTCCATAGGTCTACGGGTCTGTCTCTATACCAATACCACACTGTCTTAATTACAACTGCTCTGTAGTAGAGCTTGAGGTTGGGGAAAGTGATACCCTCCCCATCTTCTTTTTCCCAAGGATTGCTTTAGCTATTCGTGGGGTTTATTATTCCATACAAATTTCAGGAGTGTTTGTTCAATTTCTTTGAAGAACATCATGGGTATCTTTATAGGGACCGCATTGAATCTGTATAAAGCTCTAGGGAGTATTACCATTTTGATAATGTTAATCCTTCCAATCCATGAGCAAGGGAATGTGTCCCCATTTCCTCAGGTCTTTTTTATTTCCTGAAGTAACGTTTTGTAGTTTTCTTTGTAGAGATCCTTTTACATTCTTTGTCAAACTGATTCCTAGGTATTTGATTTTCTGCGCGCAATTGTGAATGGGATAGTTTCTTTAATGTCCCTTTCTTCTCTTTCGCTGTTTGCATATAGGAAGGCCATTGACTTTTGGGTATTGATTTTGTACCCTGCCACTCTACTATAGGAATGTATTATTTCTAGGAGCCTCTTGGTAGAGAGTTTTGGGTTTTCCAGGTATAATATCATGTCATCTGCAAATAGTGATAACTTGGCTTCTTCCCTTCCTATCCGGATGCCCTTAATGTCTTTTTTTTTCCCTGATTGCTATGGCAAGTACTTCCAGTACTATATTGAATAGAAGTGGTGAGAGTGGGCAGCCTTGTCTTGTCCCTGATCTTAAGGGGAAGGCTTTCAGTTTTTCCCCATTGAGAATGATGCCTCGCTGTGGGCTTGTAGTAGATGGCCTGGATTATCTTGAGGAAGGTTCCCTTCAATCCCCATTTTACGGAGAGCTTTTATCATGAACGGGTGTTGAATCTTGTCAAATGCCTTCTCTGCATCTATTGATATGATCATATGGTTTTTATTTTTCTTTTGTTGATATGATGTATTATGTTGATTGACTTGCGGATGTTGAACCATCCTTGCATTCCCGGGATGAATCCCACTTGGTCATGGTGTATAATCTTTTTGATGACTCTTGGATTCTATTTGCTAGTATTTTGTTGAAGATCTTAGCATCTGTATTCATCAGGGAGATTGGTCTGTAGTTTTCCTTTTTGTGACATCTCTGTCTGCTTTGGGTATCAGGGTGATATGTGCCTCTGTAAAAGCCACTTTGGGAGTGTTTCTGTTTCTTCAATTTGCCGAAGAGCTTAAAAAGAATTGGGAGTAGGTCCTCTT
>JAJIBD010029554.1:0-47913 GCA_021461705.1 Cryptotis parvus
GCATGGCAGAGCCCCGGCAAGCTGTCCAATGCGTGTTCGAGTATGCTGCAAATCCAGTAACAAAAATGTTTATTTTCCTGGACCCCTAAAAGAGCCCTTAATGGCAGCAAAGAAAGGCAAACAAGCAGTGCCTGATAAAATTTCCACGGCTGTCCTAGGCTGCCAAAACGAAGAAGAACTAAAATGACTGTCTGTACTTTCAATGCACGTACACTGGGCCGAAGCACTATATTGAGGATCTGATGCGCAAGCAAG
This sequence comes from Cryptotis parvus, assembly GCA_021461705.1. NCBI lineage: Eukaryota > Metazoa > Chordata > Mammalia > Eulipotyphla > Soricidae > Cryptotis > Cryptotis parvus. The sequence continues at coordinate 256 of JAJIBD010029554.1, forward strand.
AAAGATCAAGTACGACATCATTGGTCTGACTGAGGACGAGGAGGCGTCAGCAGCATCATGCTGTATTTGACACTGGAGAAGAATTGTTCCTTGGAACATGTGATGAAAGAGGCATTGGTGGCGTTGGTGTCCTTGTCAACACGAACATGGCTGTCAACATTGATTCATTTGAATGCCTAACAAACCGAATAGGACGATTACACTTTGAGGGAGATGTGGCTCACTGCCAGCAACTTCTATCTTCATTGTCTATGCACCAACATCCACATACAAAGAAGATGAAATTGAGAAATTCTACATGGAATTGGAGGAGTTCTATAAAAAAGATCACACCTTCTACAAGATCATAGTCGGTGATTTTAATGCCAAGATAGGACCGAGAAGATCGGCTGAAGAACTCCACATCGGGACCCATGGCCTAGAATGGAACGAACAGGGTGAGAGACTATCTGAGTTCATCATGTCCACCAAGACTATTCCATGGGAACTCACAGTTTCAGAAGGCTGAAGCAAAACGTTGGACATGGGAATCTCCTGGCGGACAGTTCCACAATGAAATTGACCCACATCATCTTCAATCGACGGTTTTGTTTGACCGATGTTGCTGTCGTCCCCAAATTCCAGACAGGATCGGACCCACCGTCTCCTTCGTGCAAAATTCTACTTCCCCTCAACGGGAGAAAAAGCTGCAAAGTTTAAGAAGAGAACTCCCAGAACGACCACCAACTGGGAACTCTTTGGCACCATTGCGGCAACATGGGAAGATACCATCATTGATGACATCGATGAAGAATACAACCGACTGGTTCAGCACCTCCATGATTGTCGAAGAATGCCGAGAGAGAGAAAGACACAAAAAGGCCGCTTGTCTTCAGAAACTCTTGAGCTCATTCGCCAACGTTGGCAAGGCGCGAGCCTCAGGGAGACCAAATGCTAACGTCCAAAGCTTACTAAACAGTGCAGAGAAGCGATAAAAGCAGACCTCAAAGACAGAAGAGCAGAAATACTGGAAGATGCAGCAGAAGCCGGGAAAAGTATTCGCACTGCCCGCCTGTCCTTCACCAACTATAAGACCAAGATGACTGCCCTCCGGCGCCCTGATGGATCTATCACATCTTCCAGAAAGGCAATGGAGAAGATTATCCAGGACTTCTACTCAAATCTCTTTGATAGCCACATCCACCTGCCCACATACCAAATTCCACAGGATGGATATGTCATTCCCAACGTTCTCCCTTCTGAAATCCCACATGCCATCTCATCGGTAAAGAAGGGGAACAGCACCAGGCCCAGACAAAGTCAGACCCGAACACCTGAAGAATCTGCCGTCGGTACTCATCAATACACTAGCTCGGCTCTTCACACGCTACCTGTCCGAATGCAAGGTGCCCTCCCAATGGAAAACCAGCAGGACAGTTCTACTGTTCAAGAAGGGAGACATTCACGACATCGGCAACTTCTCGCCCCATCTGCCTGTTGTCTGTCATCTCGCAAGCTGTTTAACGAGTCATCCTGAACAGGATTAGCAGAACACTAGATGAGGGACAACCATGCCGAGCAAGCAGGTTTCGGAAAGGATTCCACACAATCGACCATATCCACACAGTAACCAAGCTCATTGAGGTTTGTAGGGAGTACAAGATGCCCCTCTGTCTCACGTTCATTGATTTACAGAAAGCCTTTGATTCTGTGGAGACTGAAGCAGTCATCGAGCCCTAGTCAAACAGGGTGTTCAAACCCAATACATCAAGATCCTCCGTGAGCTGTATTACGGATTCACCACCAGGATCTCACCATTCTACAAAAAAGTGATCATTGATGTCAAAGAAGGGGTTCGACAGGGTGATACCATCTCACCAAAACTCTTCAGTGCCACCCTCAGAGAACATCATGAGACAATTAGAATGGGAAGGAATGGGAGTGAAGATAGATGGTCGGGCAACTACACCACCTCCGCTTCGCTGATGACATCGTTCTAATAACACCAAACATTAGCCAAGCGGCACAAATGCTGGCTGACTTTGACCGAGAATGTGGAAAGGTAGGTCTACAGCTGAATCTGAAGAAAACTATGTTCATGAGAAATGAACTAGTTCCAGAGGCCCCATTCCTCTCTCAATGGAACAAACATCTCTGAATGCAAGCAGTTATGTGTACCTAGGTCGAGAAGTCAACATGATGAACGACCTAAAACCTGAGCTGCGCAGGAGGAAGAGAGCGGCATGGAATGCCTTCAAAGGCATCGAAGAAATAGCTAAAAGGACAAAGAACCTCCGGCTCCGGGCACATCTCTTCGACTCCACCGTTCTCCCTGCATTAACATACGCCTCAGAGACCTGGGCCCCTACGAAAGCAGGATGAGAATGCTATTCGGGTCTCCCAGAGAGGCATCGAAAGAGCTATGCTTGGAATATCACGCCTCACTCAAGTGAGAGAAGGAATCCGGAGTTCTGACCTCCGCCGCTATTCCAGAATCAGGACGAGCTGTCTCGTTTGCCAAGACATCGAAAATCAGATGGGCTGGACATGTAATGCGATTTGGAGACAACCGCTGGACTAGAGCCGTTACTGACTGGATCCCACGGGATGTCAAAAGATCACGTGGCCGCCCACCTACAAGATGGTCGGACTTCCTTGTTAAGACCCTGAAGGAACGGTTTGAGGCTCTTCATATTCCTGAATCCAACCAGATGCCATTGGGCTACATTGGCACGTGATAGGGTCCAATGGAAATGTTACTGGCGCCCGCTCGAGCAAATCGATGAATAACGGGATTCAAGTGATCAAGTGATCAAGTGATATGAGAAGTCAATATAAACTCTGAACAGCAGAATAGTAGAAACTGAAAAGATCAAGGAGTTCCAAGATGAGAAGGCGGTAACTGCTGGGAAACATCAAGTTGGAAAATAGTCTGAAGAGGAATGAACAGCAAACCAGAGAACTATGCGGATGAGCTCGAGAGGAACTGATGTAGCCAGTCCCCGTGACAAGAACTCTAGTCTCTAGACTGTCCAGACCCATCTTTTGGACTCAGGAATCAAAGGCCTATTAGGAACTTCATCAGCAATAGACCTTGAGGAGTTGGCTCAACCTTTCTCTGTCTGCCCAGCCCTTAATCTGGTACATTCCAGAATAAGAAGATCCAGCAGGAACAGAGGTCAAAGGAAAGGAGATTTTCAAAGAAGACCACTCCCAAAATCTACTTCCTTGGCAGGGCCCAAGCAAATGGAATATAGCTTTGTTTGAGCCCCTATGGGACTAGCTTGGGAAGAAACGCATAAAAGCCATCTGAACAAAGGAAAGGGAAGGGCACTTACGCCTGTTGTCTGAGACCATGTACTTTGAGCCCACATGGCTAACACATGTGGTGCCGAGAACATGTGTTACCTGCAACTCCCCCTGTGAGATGTGGACTCTCTCTCTGACTTTCTTTCCTCCTTCCCTTTCTATTACCTCCATAATAAAGTCTGTTTTACTTCACTTCTTGTCTACTCCTGAAAATTATTCTTGTTTAAGGAAGACAACAACTCCGAAAACCCTGGGACTGATTTTGACTGCAAAGCAATTCTCTCTCAACCTGAGTCCGTGGCTCCTCAAGAAATCTCGATTTAGGGGTCAACTTCTGTGCCTAGAGATCAAAGAGACATTGGTGTGACTCGGCCCCTTAGGCCTGTGGGTCTCAGGCCCATGTCACGCGAAGAGCTTGTTACAAACTTTGTCAGTGAACGCCCAGAGGTCCCAGGAGCAGAGGCGCTTGGGGGGCGAGCTCTCATCTCTCTTATTTCGCCTCGCGAGTCACCTGTGGGGGCCCACCTATATCAAAACAAACAAAAAAGTAATCATCTATAGTTGTATGTCAGCAGTTTTTTTCATTACAGTTTTTATTACAGTTTTTCCCAATTATAGATTGAACTCCAATCTGGTTATCTGGGTGTATTCCTGGTTCTTTATTATAAATAAAGCAAATTTTGACATTACCATACATGACTGTTGGACGACAGGTTTAGCTAATATGGGAGCTTTGCTGTTTTGCCCACTCATAGCTTAATCTACTTAAACCAAGGTTCATTTTATTTTATTTATTTATTTGTTTGTTTATTTGTTTATTTATTTTTTTGCTTTTTTGGGGTCACACTTGGCAATGCTCAGGGTTACTCCTGGCTCTGCACTCAGGTATTACTCCTGGCGGTGCTCAGGGACCATATGGGATGCCGGGATCAGACCTGCATGAGCCGGCCTCATGCGCTAACGCCCTACCCTCTGGACTATCACTCCGGCCCAGGGTTCATTTTAATGAGATCTCTCTTCTATGTAAACACTGATAGAAGGTGTGGCAGTTACATTAGTCACCTTGACTCTGAATAACTTCTGAGTTATACATCTACTAGACTTCTATATTTTCTAGATTAGGCACAGCTCCTCTTTATGCCCACTGCACCAGCTTGGGATGGTTAGAATTTACCGGGAGACCACCACCCTGACTACGTTGAGACTATGGAAGATTATAAGAAGGATCATACTAGTTTGCCCTCAAGCAGGCGAGTGTGACCCTTTCAGTAATATGGAAAACAAGATACTCAGAATCACCCTGGTGCAGATAATAAATAAGTAAAGATCTCAGAGGTACCATCTAGATTACATGAAGCTTATGAAATGAAGATGTCATTACTTTATACTAGCTCTCTCTCTCTCTCATGTTTTTTACATAAGAGATGATCTCAGAAGAGATTAGTCCTTAGCACTAATCCATGGCACCGCCCTTCTGCACTCTGGTTGAGGGTTCCATTGTTGACAGGACCCTCCCTGTCACAGATAGGTTACTTTGGGTGTATATAAGGGGGCTGACTTGAGGCCCCTTGACCTTTTACTTCTTCTCTTGTAGGACTCCTTTCGGGTGAGATCCTCTCTCTTTGGTGGGAGACTTGGGCTCTTTTGTTGGATCTAAGTTCGGACCAGAGCTAGAGGTCTTTCATATTGGATTGACTGTGGAAGAGCTTTTTGTACTACTAAAAGCTTTTTTGGAACTGCGCCAGACTCTTGAGTTTTCATCCGTTCCCTAGCGTCCTAGGAGGTAGTAGTGAACTTCTGTCCGGACAGTGATAGGGGACTCCAGCGGCATCCCCAATACATGACCATTATTATGGATATAGCCTTCAATTTTCTTGAATCAATACCTAAGATGTAAACACTAAGCAAGACTACTTATTTATTCATTTCATCAGGAGAAACAAGGTTCTTTTTTCCTAGGTGCCTTATATTTCCTTACCGTAATGGATGATAATTCTAATTTACTCCACATACTTGCAAGATTGGGAATTATGAATCTTTTGGCTTTCAACCATTCTAATGAATGCAAGAGTGGCTTCTCACTGGGTCTTACTTTGCACTTCCTCCATAACCTTGATTCACAAACTAATCATGACTCATTTTCATAAACAAAATAAATATTCCTGTATCTCTGTAAAATGTAAGCTTAAATATTGTTTATGTATTTCTAAGGTCATTCTTTTTTAAATTCAGAATGAATCCTCTACACACATGCACACACATATACAAACACATGCATGTACCACGAAACACAACCCACCCCAACACACACAAGTGCTTCCACTGTTGCTTTTCAAAACTAGAACTAGATGCCAGGCAGGCTACGAGGCCCTCTGATGCTCAGATATGGCTATTTTTCATTATCAGTTCGCTCCCCAAGGGCAGATCTCAGAGAATGGTTTGTTATTCCTAACAAACTATCCAGTCATAGGTATTACTTCTGTAGTCTGGCTAGAAAGACTTTTGTCAGATACGCATATTGCAAACACCGACACAGAGCTTCAGAGCTGCTCGGGAAAGGTCCCTGACTCACTCACTCCTGTCAGCTCTGCCAGAGACGTCTGTTCTCGTCATGCTTTGCCCCTCACAGCCTTCTCCACACTGGGACCACTCTTCTCTTTAGCATGTCCAGGTCCTTTGATTATATGTCACTAATTTTGTCATAAAGTAGTTAAAACTGAAGGATAAAGAAAACTTTAAGGAGGTATATCCTAGCATTGTAATTTGGAATACTATTATGTCTTTTGTGCTATCTGCATCCTATCAAGTGAATCGATGCAGAGAGTTCCCACAAAAACTGCCTGTGGTGTGTGTATCTTGAGTTTGGTGAATACGTTTATCACACCACCAACTGCCTGTGGTGTGTGTATGTTGAATTTGGTGTCTATGTTTATATTTTCCATCCTGACATGTTTTAAGACCTTGTACAAATTATTTCTTGTTAAACTTATCTTTCTCTGGCTTGTTTTTTCAGCTGAAGTTGTACATACGATAAACCCACATTTATACAAATGGTTCATTGATCTTCAATGCCAAAGAGTGTACATTGCAGAAATATGTGAAGTGATCCTCATTCTCTTTACAAACCTTTATGTTGCTTCTTTCATGGACATGATAGAAATGGTCCCTGGTCTGAGTTCCCAAAAGACAGAAATATAGGTGTGGAATAACCGCCCATCTTCACGTGATGCTGCATGATGGTGTTGATCCTCCAGAGTGCTGGCATCACCCAGTGCCAGCGATCCTCCGGAGTACACCCTTGGTGCTGGTATCAGGTATTTATGTTCCTCCCTCCTTCACAAGCTTCCTTGTATTATCCATTTCTCCTTTTTACTGCATTAGCTGCATTTTCTCAGTCTCCTTTGCTGCACCTTTTTACTAGAATGGAGCCAAGGGATTTAGTTTCACCCAGTCTCAGGATTTTTGACTATCATCTAATACATAAATGACTCTCTTCATATTTGCATAGTTTGACCTATAAGTGCACTCAACCAGGCAGTCACATATATGAAATGGACTGAATTTATTAATGCTGTATTACTTATCTTTGCATTTGTTTTGGTTTTTGCACACCCAACAGTGCTCATGGGGGTATTTCTGGTTTTGTCCTCAGGAATCACTCCTAACAGGTTTTGGGGACCTATTGGGGTGCAGGGATTAAAACTGCATCAGGAACCAGAGCGATAGCACAGTGCAAGGGGCGTTTGCCTTGCATGCAGCCAACCCAGGTTCGATCCTCGGCATCCCATATGGTCCCAGAGTACCACCAGGCATAAATCCTGAGTGCAGAGCCAGGAGTAACCCCTTAGCATCACTGGGTGTGATCCCCACCAAAAAAAACAACTGGCTCAAACCTGGGTTGACCACCTGCAAGGGAAAGTGCCCTACGTGTTGCACTATCTCTGTGGCCCCAGAAAATTCCTAATATTTTAAATAAAGTTTTAAACCATGTTTTATGTCCAAACTAAAAAAAAATTACAAATTAAATGTTCTTTGAGGTGGGGTCAACCACTAGAAAGTGGGTTGGCAAATGGTTCAAAAAACAGTGCAGTCACCTGAAAGCTTAGTCCTTGATCCAACCAAGTAGCCCCAGGGGAGAAAGTGTTCTAGCCACAGTCACAAAGTAAATAAGTAATTCACAGTTAAGGTTTCTAAGGTTCTGAGGACTGGTAGAGCACAGAGGTGAGGCGCTTGCTTGCAGCTGCTTGAACCAAACCAGGTTCAGCCCTTGGCACACATGGGCCCCTCAGAAAAGAGGCAGGAATAAGCTACTGAGCATCACTGGGTGGCCCAAAAAGAAGGCGCCTGATATTCTGGGTTACCGTGATTGTTAATCAAGACGAAATGAAACATAAAGAACCCTGCCTCTGTTTGAGTTTCCACACTTCCTAGAGGAAATCACTGTTTCTTCACCTGCTTCCTCAAGGCCACCTAGGAGCGAGTTTTCCTCTAAAAGAGGGTGATGGAAAGAGGTGCAGAGAGATAGTTACCGGCCGAGCACCTAGACTGGATTCCGAAAGGAGGCACTGCCTGGTCCCCTCAGAACCGAGGGCGCAATCACAGAGCCCAGCTCAGAGCTGGCTGCGGCCCATAGAACCGCTAGGTGTGACCCCAAACTAAACAAAGAAACAAGAGTCCAGGGGGAGTAGCAGATGCGAATGCAGAAGAGAAGGGGAAGAAACTGTCCCAGCCCGCTCGGGGACTCCTCCCGGTTTTTTCTGACAACCCCGGGCCAGGGCTCGGGGAAACACAGCGACAGTGTCAGGAGCGGGATCACGGCAACGTTGGCGATCCCGGGAGAGCTTCGATCGCAGGATCTCAGGTCCTTAGCGGGTGTGCGGTGCGGAGCCAGGGAAGAGTTGGGGCTTCCGGTCACCGCGGTTTCCCTCCCCAGCCCGTGAGAGCGCTTTCTTCCCGGATACCGGTGACGCGGCCCTCGGCGCTCACTCCCCATTGGCTGCCAGGGAAACCAGTCAGCGCCCGAGTTGGTTGTTTTAACCCGTTCATCCACCGCCACCCATATTCGCCCCCGACCTGCTCCAGGGTCAGGAGTTCTGGGTCGCTCATCTGTCTGCTCTTCTGGGCGCTGCCCTTGACCCCGACCTCCGAGGGTGAGTGCGGGGTCAGAGGGGAGCGGCCGCCTGGGGCGGGGGCAGCCCTGGGGTGATGCTGCCTCGGTCTGGGCGCAGAGCTGCGCTCTCCCCCGGTCTCCCCATCCTGACCCCGGGTCTCCCGCCTCCTTACCCTAAAGGTCTTGATCTTTCTCTTGCCCATTCCGGCTCTCGAGCCCCCAGTACCTCGTGCCTCCCAGTGGCCCCACACCCGGGGTCCGCGCCGGGAGGGTCGCGCCGGCTCTCGGCGCCTGACCTGCACCCCGGCCCCGCCCAGGCCCCCACTCCCCTGCGGGATCTGCGCTCCGCCGTGTCCCGGCCCGGCCGTGGCGAGGGCGCGGTACGTGTCGGTCGGCCTCGTGGACGACACGCGCGTCCTGCGGTTCGGCAGCGACTCGGCGAGTCCGCGGGTGGAGCCCTGGCGCCGAGGGCAGGACAGGAGGGGCCACAGTTCTGGGACGTGCAGACGGAAATTGCCAAAGTACACGCACAGACTTGCCGGTCGAATCTGGTTACTGCCCTTGGCTACTACAACCAAAGCGAGTCCAGTAAGTGACCCTGGCCCGGATTGCAAGTCATGAGTCCCTGTTGGAGGAGCCGGGGTCTCCCCTAGTTTCTGGGTCAGAGATTCCTTCGGAAACTGAGAAAACCCTAACCCCGTGGGGATTCACTTAGACTTTACTGTCACTTTAAGGGGAACCGGGTCCTGACCAATCCCCACTGACCGTGGGCGGTGCTGCGTGGTCCAGGGGCGGGGCTGGGACTGTGGGCGGGGCGGGCACTGGGCAGAGCTGACACTGTCCTTGGCAGGGTCTCACACCTTCCAGTGGCTGTTCTGCTGTGACATAGGACCTGATGGGCACTTCCTCCGAGGGTATGAGCAGTTTGCCTATGATGGAGATTACGTTGCCCTAAACTAGGATCTGCGCTCCTGGACTGCAGCGGACGCCCCTGCTGAGATCACCCTGCACAAGTAGAAGGAGGCCAGAGCTGCAGACCACTACAGGGTGTACCAGAGGGGGAGTGCGTGGAGTGGCCCCTCAGATACCTGAAGAACGCCCAGGAGACCCTCAGCGCGCAGGTACCAGAGACCGAGGGACCTCTCGGCTTCTCCTGGGGCTGGGGCACCACATCCAGCGGGTCCAGTCCAAAGGGGAGAAACAGGGAATTGACACGGGAGTTCTTCCTGCTGTCCCGGCATGAGCTTTCCTGGGATTTCACAGCCTCTATCAAAATGGCTTACCTGGAGGAACCGATCTTCTCTTAGGGCTTGTCGGGATGCAGGTTCGCAGAGATGGAGAGGAAGATCTCTGAAATAACTTCAGAGCACGTTGCTTTGACCCTGGAAGGACTTTTTCACTGCCCCGTACCCACTCACCTCCTCCAGGGTCGGGATCAAAGTCCCTATTGGCCAGTCAAACACCTGTCCTGGGCTTTCTTGTCCTAGGCTAGAGCTGTGTAAGGAAAAGGGGCCTGAGCCAGTCATGAAACCTGGGCTGTTGCTCCCCCTCCCTCTCATTCCATTTGTCCTTTTCATTCTCAGTGACTTAATGGGTGTAATGCAGAGTTCCTGAGTTTTCTCACCTTTTCTTCAGATCCCCCAAAGACACACGTGACCCGCCACCCTAACTCTAACCATGAGGCCACCTTGAGGTATGGAGCCCTGGGCTTCTACCCTGCGGAGATCACCCTGACCTGGCAGCAGGACCGGGAATACCTGATCCAGGACACAGAGCTGGTTGAGACCAGGCCTTCAGGGGATGGAACCCTTCCAGAAGTGGGCGGCTGTGGTGGTGCCTTCCGGAGAGGAGCAGAGATACACGTGCCGTGTGCAGCACCAGGGGCTGAGGGAGCCTGTCACCCTGAGATGGGGTAAGGAGGGGACGGGCAGAGTCTCTTCCCAGGGAGTCATTGGCCTTTCTGGGGAGCTTCAGCAGGTGGGGCTGAGCCCTGAGGGGCTTCTCTTCATTTCCCTTCCCAGAGCCCCTCCTCAGGTGACCACCTCCTTCCTGGGAACCGTTGCTGGGCTGATTCTCCTGGGAGCTGTGATCACTGGAGCTGAGATCTGCAGGAAGAAGCTCTCAGGTAGAGAAGGGGTGAGGCCTGAGTGTCCTTGTCCCCATGGGGAGTTTTAGGTAGGTAGAAAATTCCCAACCATTTGCTTCAATACAGGGAACTAGTGTCTGTGTCTGTGGCTCCCACAGTGGTGTGGAAAGGGTTAACTTTATCATGCTAATGATGGATTCCCAAAGGGGACAGTCCCTAAGTGCCTGTCCTCCAGAAGGCAGTTAGTGCAGTTTCCTCAGATCCTTTCCCCTTGTGTTTTCTGACCCTGCCCTATGTCTCCAGTCAGCGTTCTGGAAACTTCCCTGTGGTCTAATAGAACTGCCTGACCGTGCCTTCTCCTGAAGCCCATGTGATGTTTCTTTCCACAGGTGGGAGAAATGGAAGTATATTCCGGGTGCTAGTCATTGTGGGTGTGGTAATCCCTGTGACCCTTGAGACCGTGTTTAATGGAGCCCATGGAGCTTTCTCTCCTCAGCTTCTCTGTGAATCTTATTTTGAGGTTCTGACTAAGTCTGTGTTTCTTCTACCCCAGGAGGTGGCGGGGCCCGGACTCTGATATGTCTCTCACACATCGTAAAGGTGAGGTCCGGAGTCTGGAGTGTGAAGGGGGTGGGCCAAAGGGGACAAGACTGGATTTGGGGGTTCTCTGGGTTTAGACAGAGTAGACGGTGTCAGAACTTAAAGTTTCTGTCTAAATTTGTTCCTGGTCATTTTCTTCCATAGTGTGAGAAAGTTCCTTGTAATACTAGAGTGGTGTGAGATTTCTTCAATCCTCACTTTGTGAGTTCAAGATCTCCTGATATTTCTTCCTGAAAAGTCCGGGTGTCTATTGTGTCTGTGTCTTACATTAGCATATGTAAGAAGGTGGGTGATTGGCCAAAGGCCCCACATCATTGTCTGATGGCATCATATATGTGTCATATGTTCATTTTTTATTTCACTGTATCACTGTATCACTGTCTTCCCGTTAATCATCGATTTGCTCAAGCGGGCCCCAGTAACATCTCCATATGTCCTGTCTCATGCTAGTAGAGCCCAAGGGCATCTGCTTGCTCCAGGAACATAAAGAGCCACAATCCATTCCGGAATGAGGTCTATAATTGTTACTGGTATTTGGCATATCAAATACAAGACGGGTAGCTTGCCAGGCTCTGCCGTGAAGGTAGCATACTCTGGTAATCATCCCTAAGTCCAGCATTTATTGATGAACCGCCGCCCCCAAGCGGGCTGTGATAGGCTGGTCTGCTGGGTGGAGTTCTGACGAGATGGAAATCCAGATGTGGAAAATGGAGGCCCTCATGGAGTGGGGGTCGTCTGGCTTGTTGCAAGGCTCTGCTGGGGTGGCGGGCCAGGGCTAGAACCCGCCATCCCTCCTGGACGCCTCGTGAGCGGTTGGGCACAGGGAGAGCAAGTAGCAGCTCTGCCCCATCATTTTTATTTATAGATATATATAGGTATGATTTTTTACCTTTTATTGAGGTTCTGGTATTTATATATTTTTCAGTGTTAAATATACTTTTTTGTGCATATATAATTTCAAAACCACTCCTATCCCAGAGTGCCTGCGTCCCTGCACCATGTTCCATGGGCCCTCCCAGCCATCCTCCCAATACTTTTTCTTTTTGGGTCAAACCTGGCAATGCTCAGGGGTTACTCCTGGCTCTACTCAGGAATTACTCTTTAAGGTGCACAGGGAACTTATGGGATGCAGGGGATGGAACCCATTCGGATGCATGCAAGGAAAACACCCTACCCACTGTTTGTTACTCCAGCCACCCTCCCAGTATTTTTATTCACTGTATTTTATGTTTAAAGTTATCAAATTTAGGGGCCGGAGCGATAGCCCAGCGGGTAGGGCGTTTGCCTTGCACGCTGCCAGCCTGTGCCGCCCGGGTTCGATCCCCAGCATCCCATATGGTCCCCGAGCACCGCCAGGAGTAATTCCTGAGTGCAGAGCCAGGAGAAACCCCTGAGCATTGCCGGGTGTGACCCCCAAAAAAGCACAAAAAATAATAAAGTTATCAAATTTTAAATTGTACTCGTAAAATGTGTGGTCCTTTGTATGTCAATTTCTTTTTGCTTTTTGGGTCACACCAAGCGACGCTCAGGTGTTGCTTCTGACTCTTTGCTTAGGAATTATTCCTGGTGGTGTTAGGGGACATGGGATGCCAGGGATCGAACCCGGGTCAACCGCATGCAAGGCAAACGCTTTACCCGCTGTGCTATAACTCTGGCCCCTATTTTAAAGTGAAGCAAAAATAGTTTTTTTTTTTAAGTTTGGTATTTTTGTTGTTGTTGTTGTTGTTGTTGTTGTTGTTGTTTCTTTTTTGGGTCACACCTGGCAGTGCTCAGGAATTACTCCTGGCTCTTTGCAGGACTTACTCCTGGCTGTGCTCAGGAGACCATATGGAATGCGGGGGATGGAACCGGGACGGCTCCAGATTGGCCGCTTGCAAGTCAAACGCCCTACCCACTGTGCTATAACTCCGGCACCGAAGCAAAACAGTTTTATTTTAAAATGTTTACATTAGGGGCCAGACAAATAGTACAGTGGGTAGGTTGCTTGCCTTGCAAGTGGCTGACCCAGCCAAGCCGGGTGCGATCCTGCCATCCCATACCATCCCCCTGAGCAACTCCAGGAGTAATTCCTGTGTGCAGAGCCAGGAGAAACCGCTGAGCATTGCCAGATGTTACCCAAAAAGAAAAAAAAAGAAAGAAATGTCCTTTAAACAGAAATGTGGAGAGAAAGAGAAAGAGAGAATAAAGAGAGAGAGAGAGAAATACACATTCCAAAGAGAACACCAGATTCTCTAGAGGGAAAAAATAAAGCCTGAATAAGCTGTTTAAGAATTTTATAAGATGTAACATTTTATAAAACATGTCTTATTGTCGGGAATTCGCTGAGGTCCCCAGCAGTACCAGGAAGCGAGTTCCCTTCTACCCTCTGAAGCCTGTGGGGAATGGATGAAACTCAGGAAACCAACAAAGGTTTTAAAGGGCTTTACTATCACAGGTTCCGATATACAATCCAAGAGCAGGGAAAACCTCAGGACTCTGGTTCCCAGCTAGGCCCCAGTCACATGTAGGCCAAGATAGCCGCCACCACGTGTTGAAACCCAACAGAGAATGGAGAGGACAGAGAAGCAAAACGCCAAGGGAAGCCAAAATGGCAAAAGAAGGCTTCTCTTTTCTTGCAGCTTATTTTATAGATAGAAATCCACCAAAACTTCCCAGCCTGGCCCATTGTGGGCTGGGCTATCTAGAGATGAAAAGAGGTCACGTAATCACTTGATCACTTGACATTCTGTTATTCATCGATTTGCTCGAGCAGGCGCCAGTAACACTTCCATTTGACCCTATCACGTGCTAGTGTAGCCCAATGGCATCTGGTTGCTTCAGGAATAAAAGAGCCTCAAACGTACAGGGTCTTGAGGAAGAAGTCTGACCATCTTGTAGGAGGGTGGCCACGTGATCTTTTGACATCTCCTGGGATCCATTTGGTAATGACTCTAGTCCAGTAGTCGTCTCCAAATCTCATTACACGTCCAGCCCATCTGATTTTCGATGCCTTGGCAAACAAGACAGCATCCCTGACTCTGGAACAGCGACAGAAGTCAGAGCTCCGAATTTCTTCTTTCACTTGAGTGAGGCATGATATTCCAAGCATAGCTCTTTCGATTCCTCTTTGGGAGACCCGAATACCATTCTCATCCTGCTGTCGTGGGGCCCAGGTCTCTCAGGCATATGTTAATGCAGGGAGAACGGTGGAGTTGAAGAGATGTACCCTGAGCCGGAGGTTCTTTGCCTTTCTAGCTATTTCTTCGAGGCTTTTGAAGGCATTCCATACTGCTTTCTTCCTCCTGCGCAGCTCAGGTTTTAGGTCGTTCATCATGTTAACTTCTCGACCTAGGTACACATAACTGCTGCATTCAGAGATGTTTGTTCCATCGAGAGTGAATGGGGCCTCAGGAACTAGTTCATTTCTCATGAACATAGTTTTGTTCAGATTCAGCTGTAGACCTATCTTTCCACATTCTCGTTCAAAGCAGCCAGCATTTGTGCCACTTGACTAATGTTTGGTGTTATTAGAACGATGTCGTCAGAGCAGCGGAGGTGGTGTAGTTGCCCACTGTCTATCTTCACTCCCATTTCTTCCCGTTCTAATTGTCGCATGATGTTCTCAAGGATGGCACTGAAGAGTTTTGGTGAAATGGCATCACCCTGCTGAACCCCTCTTTTGATATCAATGATCACTTCTTTGTAGAATGGTGAGATCCTGGTGGTAAATCCATAACACAGCTCATGAAGGATCTTGATTTTGGCTAGGGCTTTGATGACTGTTGCAGGACTCCTCTAAGAGCCCCCTTCTCTACCCTGTGGAGATTTTTCCTGGTGGATCTTGCTCAAAACATTAGCATATAAAAAAGACATTGGGTGAGGTGCTGGGAGAAATTACCTGAGGGCATTTGATCCTGCCAGGAGAAGTTTACATTTGGCTTGCAGCTCCTCCCAGCTCTGCTGGGAGGCTTTGAATTTTCATCCCTAGATAGCCCAGCCCAGAATGGGCTGGGCTGGGAGCTTGGGCGGATTTCTGGCTATAAAATAAGCTGCAAGAAGAAAGAAGCTCTCCCCCCCCTCCGCCCCCCCTTTTGCCATTTCGGCTTCCCTTGGCTTTTTGCTTCCTCCATTCTCTGTTGGGCCTCAACACATGGTGGCAGCCATCTTGGCCTGCATCTGGCTGGGGCCTAGCTGGGAACCCAGAGTCCAAAGGCTTTCCCTGCTCTTGGATTGTATATTGGAACCTGTAATAGTAAAGCCCTTTTTAAGACTGCATCGGATTCCTGAGTTTTCATCCATTCCTCGCCTGCTTCAGAGGTAGAAGGGAACTCGCTTCCCGGCACTGTTGGGGACCCGGCAGAGCTCCCCGACAGGCTATGGTCATTCTACTGTTGAGGACAACTACTGTGCATTTCATTTCATGTACCAAATTTTTTATGAGTGACATTTTCTGTTTGTAGTTTTCTTATTTCTGTTCTCATTCCTTCTGTATTTTATTGGATGTCCATTCCACAGTTTCTGGTATATCCTCCTGTATTTTATTGGTGTCTGTTTCCTATTTCTTTGAACTCAGTGAATATGCTCATCATTTTATCTCTTAATTCTTTTTTGTTTTTCTTTTTAAGTTACACCCCTGCCCCTTGAGGTGTTGCAGGTGTGGCTGTGGTGCCTGGTTGTGTCAGCAAGTGGCAGACAGAAGACAGGCTTGTCTGTACCCAGGGCTCTGCCCTGCGAGCCCTGGGTGGTTGATGATATGACATAGAAAAAGACTGGGACTGTATGCAGAGACTCAGACACAACAGGGAAAGCTGGTACCTGTCTCTCCCCTAGCTCTGCTGACCATGAAGCTCCCAGGAAGAAAGATGGGTTTTGGCAGTGGGCCCATCACCTCTTGCGCGGGCCTTGGAAGCAGCCGGATAAGACTCGCCCATCATAATGGCCACCATTTCACTGCCCTGATGCCACAGCACATCACAGCCTGCCCAGGAGAGACACTGATCTCAAGACCAGATTAACAGAGTAGCCGAGATCAAGTCCAGGTAGGCAGCTTCCAAAAAGTGGAAGCCACCGGACATTTGTCAGATGGAGCTGGGGCCACCCCTTCTCCTCTCTATCTCATCCCAGAGCTCAGTGGCCCCACCCAAGAACTGCCCCAGGGCGAACATCCATAGTATGCAGAGACTCAGACACAACAGGGAGAGCTGGCATCCGGCTCTCCCCTAGCTCAGCTGACTATGCAGCTCCCCAAGTCGTTAGGCTGCTTTCAGCCACACAGACGGTCCATCAAACTAGTGGAACCAATCATGTCCTAGAATATACTACTTTCCACGATGTATAGGAAAGAGAATCGAGAGGGAGAGAGAGAGAGAAAGAGTGAAAGGAAATACAGAACCTGCCATGGAGGCGGGCTGTGGGGAGGGAGATGGTGATATTGGTGATGGGAGATGTGCACAGGTGGAGGGATGGGTGTTGGAACACTGTAGAACCAAAACTCAAACATGAGCATCTTGTAACTGTATATCTAAAGGTGGTGTAATAAAATAATCAAAAAGAAAAAGACTGGGCCCCTGTGATGAACCCAAGCCACAGCAGAACCCTGGCAAGCTACCCATGGTGTACTTATTATGCCAAAAACAGTAACAATAATGGACCTCATTCCCGACGAATGGAGATGTTATTGGCACCTGCTCAAGCAAATCAATGAACAATGGAAAGACAAGTGACAAGTGACAAGTGAGTTACTTCCGGTGATGTTCCAGGGTTACTCCTGGTTCTCCACTCAGGAATTACTCCTAGAAGTGCTTCGGGGTACCATATGCGATGCCACAGATAGAACCTTGGTCGACCGCATGCAATACAAATGCCCTACCCACTGTACTATTACTCCGGCCCCTTATAGCTGAATTCTTTTTTTTTTTTTTTTTGGTCACACCCGGCAACACTCAGAGGTTACTTCTGGCTCTTTGTTCAGGAATTACTTCTGGCTGTGCTCGGAGGACATGGGATGACATGGATTCTAACCTGGGTTGACCACATGCAAGGCAAATTCCCTACTTGCTGTGCTATCGACCCAGACCCTCATCTCTGAATTCTTTATCAGAGAGATTTTGCATGTCGGTATTTGTTGTTGAAGCATCCAGGCTCCTATCTTACTCCACTCCTCGTTGTTGGGTTCTGTGCTGCTTTTCCTTAGTTCCTGTGAAGTCTGGAGGAGGTGATCTCTTCTCTCCCCTACTAAGATAGTCCCTTCCTTTTTTGTGTTTCTGTGTAACTGTGTGGAGCCTCTTTGGTACCATATCTTATGGCTATACATAACTCATATACTCCAGAGGAAGTATAAAAGGCAGCCAGAATCCCACATGGTCAACAACTAGGAACACTGGCCCAGGGTCTGCTGCTCTACTACTGACTTTACTGTTGCAGTTGCCATCCAAACCAACACTTAAAATCAGTGATTGATCTTGCTATCTATGGAACAGGCATCAGACAAATGGTATGTATTTATCTTAATTTTCTCACTTCTATCTCTGATTCCGGCAATCCTGCTTCCTCTGGCCATGTAAGTCTTACTTTTATCTCAGAGCCTTCCCCATAATCTTTTCTCCTGTGCCTGAACCCCTCTCACAGTTTCCTCCTTGGTCCTTGAGCACTAATGAATCCAGAGCGGTTTGCTCACATTCCCTCTGCCCCACCCACCTCCCCAGCATGGCACCTTTCCACGCTAACAGTATTTACCTGACATTACCAGAGAGTCAAATCAAAGTTTGAAGTAAAGAGGATGTTTTGTTCGAATATTCATTTTCCTTTAGTTATGTGTTTTGCTCCTTAATTTGCACAACACCCCTTAAAAATGCCTTTTTCATCCATCCTTGGTCTCCCGTTACCCCAGTTCCCTGGCTGCATCCCAGAGGCTATTCCATCTGGTCCTCTCTGTGCTCTCCATGCTGATGAGCTCCTCCAACCCTTCAACTACCCAAATGTCCTTTAGCAGGTGGAGAAACAGCCTCGGTGTAGAGGGTGAAGCTCAGTGGTGAAGCCCTGGGACTCTGCGTGTGAATTCTTATTCTGACGTTCCCTGCCTGTGTGGCTTATGCCCCGGGACTGGCTCCACATGTATAGTCTCCTCCTGGCTGGGTTCTTGTCTTTTTAAGGGGTTAATGATACATTACCTGATGGCTACATTGTTTCTCTTAGTGATAGTTCTATGTTTTTAAAAAAAATTTTGCTTTTAGGGTCACACCCAGCAATGGTCAGGGCTTACTCCTGACTCTGCACTGAGGAATTACTCCTGGAAGTGCTTGGAGGTCCATATGGGATGCCGGGGATTGAAGCAGAATCGGCTGCGTACAAGACAAATGCCCTACAGGATGTGCTATCGCTCTGGCCCCAGTTTTATTTGAAGTGTTCTTGAGGCATTGGTTATTTCAGTTGATTTAGTTCACGTCCTTGTCAGCTACAACAAAAAAAAAGGGAAAATATTCTTGTAATAAGGACTAGGGATTTATTCCCTTATCAACTTTGTTATGTATCACACTGCAGTGTTTACTATAGACACCACATTGTACATCACATCCCAAGTTGTTCCTTATTTTGGGGCAAGGGGCACAGCTGACAGTGCTCTGCATACGCAGGTGACAGAATTCCTAGCCTCATTTTTTTGCAAGGTGGCACATTTAACCATGGAGCCAAACAGCCACAGGAGAGATGGTGTTGGGGGTGGGATGCACATGGGCTCTAGTGTGCTGGGGATCACACTCTTCATTTGGGTGTGTTCACACCATTCGGTGCACTTGGGATCACCATGGTGGTGCATGGGATCATAGTGATATGGGGGAGGTGCCAGGCTCACATATATAAAGCAGAAGCTCTTATTACTGAGCCACATTCCTAGAGCCCTTCTGTGAAGTTTTTTATTTATTTATTTATTTATTTATTTATTTATTTATTTATTTTTTGCTTTTTGGGTCACACCGGTGATGCTCAGGGGTTACTCCTGGCTCTGTACTCAGGAATCACTCCTGGCAGTGCTCGGGGGACCATATGGGATGTCGGGGATCGAACCTGGGCCGGCACAGGCTGGCTGCGTGCAAGGCAAAGGCCCTACCCGCTGGGCTATCGCTCCGCCCCTATGTGAAGTTTTTTTAATTCCAAGACAAAACCTTTTGGACTATAGAGAAAATCAAAAGCTCATCTTTGCAATTCCTTTAAAAGCTTAGACCAGATAAATAATATAGAAGGTGGGACATTCGCCTTGCATGCTGCTGACCTGGGTTTTGTCCCTCTGAGTGCAGAGCCAGGAGTAAGTCCTGAGAACTTCTGTGTGTGGCCCCCAATAGAAAAACAAAAAACCAAAAAACCAATATAAAACTTTATGCATTTTCTGCATGAAAAAAAGTAATAAGATAACATGGGTATTTCCTCAGAGAATTAAAGAATCCCAAATTTGTCTAACCATCAGGAATTTTCAACAATCCAGTAATATATATATTTATAAAGCTCTCTGAGACATCTTTGTATTTTTCTAGGTAACACCCCTCACTGCCCAGGAGTTACTCCTGGCCTTGCACTCAGAAATTACTCCTGGCAGTGCTCAGAGGACCATATGGGATGCTGGGGATCAAACACAGGTTGGCTGAGAAAGGCAAAATCTGTACACACAGTACTATCGCTCCGCCCCCAAATCTCTGAGGTAAGAAACCGTCCAGGTCACTCCACAGCTCACTGACCTTTGGGCTTGTGTCTCTTTGCCTCCCACATAGTGTCACATCTTGAGGTCTGCACGTTGTGTGAGGTGTGATCAGCTCCAAGAGTTCAGGATTTGGTCCTGTTATTCAGTCTCCACTCTTGGGGTGTCCTCACCCCTTCACCAGGGGTTAACTATCATTGTGGACTCAGTTATCTCAGCCCAGGCATCTCACCTAAATCCAGACTTGTCTGTCCAGGGGCATTTCTGACAGTCTCAGCTGGAACCATCCTGACCTGGATCCTATGGTGGCATTGTCTTAATGAGTTTCTTCCAGAATCTTCCCTGACCCAGTGAAAGCACCCATACTTTTATTTGCACATTCTATAATTTAGTGTTCCTTCTTGACTTCTGCCTCCTAACCAAAATTCCATACTTTAGGAAAGTCCATCAAATCCATCTGACAATGAGTGCAGAATCCAGTCATTTTCTACTATTTCCTCTGCTCTAGACTAGTATCCCATTTCTCCCTGCAGCTCTCTCTCCCCAGACTGATGATCCGAAGACAGGTCGCACTGGGCTGAGCTTCTATTGAAACCTGCCTACAGCTGCCCCTCATAGATAAAGTTCAAACCTTTAGGGTCATCGAAGCCCTTTGACCTCATCTGAGTGGCTGCTTGGCTACAGCACCTCTGCCTCCCTGACAGACTCACTCCTCCCTGGTGCATTTGCTCTGAGGTTCCCTGCTGGGAACTTCCCCCCAGACACCCACACAGATCATCCCTCAGGTCCTACCATCTTTCCTCAGAGGTCACCTTCCCTTTGAGACCACACTGACCGGCTAGGAATATCGCCATTCCCTTGACCTCACACACTTATATATGGGTCATGTTCCCCCACAGCAGTTACCAATTTCAAAGCTGAACACTTTTTTTGGGTTATTATATTTACAGTTAAGTCTGTTCCTTCCAACTCAATCTCCAAAGCTGTGCTGCTCATTTTCATTCTAAGTGGTGTTCTAGATCCAAACATATCTGGGGTTCACAGATCCCATTTTCTAACCCTGAATTTTATCACTTGTATCACTTGTCATACCTTTAATCATCGATTTGCTCGAGCGGGCACCAGTACCATCTCCATACGTCCAAATTTTATAGTACTTTATAATCCATGAACTCAGTTCTAAGACTGCTAGAATTTCGGGGTTGGTGGGGGAGAGGGGGTGGGTGGGCAACCTACAAGTAGCAACAAGACAGAATTACCCGAAAATGGGGAACAGTGAGATCCCTCCTCTCTACTATCTCCAGAATGCAAACTTAGAGGCAGGGAAATTTGGGGATAAAAAACCAGGGTACTGCCCTAGAAAAAGGGCAAGAGCTGTATGAATCTGAACATTTATCTCTCTTTTTTTTTTTCTTTTTTGGTAACATCCGGCAACCCTCAGGGGTTACTCCTGGCTCTGCACTCAGGAATCACTCCTGGCGGTGCTTGGGGACCATATGGGATAAAGGGATTGAAGCCCTGTTGGCCGTGTGCAAGGCAAATGCCCTATCTGCTATGCTATTGCTCTGGTCCCTGTACATTTATCTCTTGATAGCACAAAGACTCCTTTGTGCAGGGACCATGCTGAGCCTTGAGCAAATGCCTCCTGAGTCTCAGAGATGGGGACACACACAGAGAATGAACCGTGAATGTATGTACGAGGGAGCAGGCAGTGCCTGCACAGGAGCAACAAACACAAAGATGGGACCGAGGAGCAGACCCAGGCCTGAGCCTCGCCTGAGCAGCACAGAAGCCCTCACTGCTCATGTCCTGGTCAGGATGGGGCCCAGGTGTTGCCCGAGTCCCTGTGAGCAAGGGCCTGTGGGACGCGGCGCTGCTGAGGGACCAGGACAAGGAGCAGGAGAAATGACCCAGATGCTGAGTGAGCACGTCAAAGCCCACAGTGACCGAGACAGACGGGCACAGGCTGTGGTCCCGCTCATCCCCTCACAGCCTCTCCTGACCCACCTGTGACAGATTCAAAACAGAGAACTCATAGAAGGTCTCAGAATTTCCATGGTATTCCCTCTGAAAGTTCAGGAATCTCCTTTATTAACCTCTCAATTCCACAAAAGAAGGATTAGAAAAATGCAAATCAGATGCTTATTTCAATAAGGGAGAAACATGCAGGAAAACAAGAAGGTAGCAGAGATGGAAATGGCTGAGTTCCATGTCTGCTGGCACAGCCAGAGCACCAGGGAAGAGAGAAGGCAGGTCAGTGTGGGGAGGGGCCTGGTGGGTGGTGGTGGGGGTGAAGGATATACTCAGGTCCCACGGCAGAAAGAGAATTAGCAGTTCTTGAGTCACAACAAGGAAATGTGAAGAAATCCAGCATGGCAGCTTCTCACACTGTGAAAGAAAAGAGTGACCAGACTAAGGTTAGTCTCAGAACTGATGACATCCTGAACCAGCTCCCAATGTCCATCTCACAGAACCCCCAAACCCAGTCTGTCCCCTCTGCCCAACCCCTCACCTTTAGGGTTCATGAGAGACTCATCAGAGCCCTGGGAACCATCACTGTCTGGGGAAGAAAAACAGGATAAGGTCAGAGCCCACAGGGGATGGGACTCAAGGAGGAATTAGGGTGCGGGAGCTCCCCGTGGGCTCCTGTCTCTATCCCCAGGGTCCCAGGGGTCAACCCTGTGCAAACTTACTTGCAGTCGGAGTGTACTTTCCTCCTTTCTCACCTGTGGGAAGAAAACATCGCAGGGAAGGTCAGGGAGGCACTGGGCCATGAGTCACTGAGCAACCCCTCTGGGCTGGATCCCAGGGAGTCTCAGAACTCTGGAGACTGAAGACAGGAGCAGGAAACACTCAAAAGGAAGGGAGATGCTCCTGGAAGGGACCAACCTCCTTCTGGGGGTCTGTGTGAGCAGAGACAGTCCCTATGCCCTGGCATCACTGGGAATCAGGGTCATCACCAGCTTATTAAGGTGAAAGTGTCTTTCATGAACAAACCTGAGAGCTGCACACACAGGGGAGTGAGAGCAACCAGCACAGGGGTGCAGGTGGGCTTCCCTCTAGTGAGGCAGGAGAACTAATACATTTCCTGAAAGTGGGACAAGAAATCTCAGGCCTTGCCCCCATCCTACCTGAGCGCCTCCTCCTGCAGATCACAGCTCCCACCACAGCTCCAGTGAGCACAGCCACGAGAACCAGGCCAACAGTGATGGCCATAGTGGGGATGGTAGGCTGAGGAGGGGGCTCTGGGAAGGGAAGGAAGGAGAGGATGTGACCCCCAGGCCTCAGCCCCACCCTCAAGAGTTCCCCAGAGGGGCCACCCTGATTCCCCCTGATAAAAAACAGCCCCCGTCCCCTCCTTACCCCATCTCAGGGTGACAGGCTCCCTCAGCCCCTGGTGCTGCACAAGGCACGTGTATCTCTGCTCCTCTCCAGAAGGCACCACCACAGCCACCCACTTCTGGAAGGTTCCATCCCCTGAAGGCCTGGTCTCCATCCGCTCTGTGTCCTGGGTCAGGTCCTCCCCATCCCGCTGCCAGGTCAGGGTGATCTCCACAGGGTAGAAGTCCAGGGCCCAGCACCTCAGGGTGACCTCATGGTCAGAGACGGGGTGATGGGTTATGTGTCCTTTGGGGGGTTCTGAGGAGGAAGATTGAGAGAATTCAGACTTCAGTTTACTTCAATGATGTGGATGAACTGATTTGAAAGAGAGGCAGAAAATACAAATGACACAAGCCTGGCTCAGGGATTTGGGATAAAATCCTATTCTTTGGAAAATTGGAGAATGTCTTTGGGTAGGAGACTCGGGGCTCTCAGGAGACAGGAACTCTGGGCCTGAGCTTGGTGGAGGGTGAATGGCTGAGGAAAGCAGGAGTCAGTGGGGCGGAGCAATAGCGCAGCGGTAGGACGGGTAGGACGTTTGCCTTGTGCGCTGCTGACCCTGGTTCAATCTCCGGCTCCCATATGGTTCCCTGAGCACCGCCAGGAGTAATTCTTGAGTGCAGAGCCAGGAGTTATCCCTGAGCATCGCGGGTGTGACCAAAAAGGAAAAAAAAAAAAAAGGTCACAGATGGCTGCAGCGTCCCAGGGAACCGACATGTGTTGTTTCAGAGAAGGTGTCCCCTCCCCAGGGTGACCGCGGTCCTTCACAGTCCTGTGGACACTCGCCTGAGGGCGAGTCTCTCCACGGTCCAGAACATGGAAACCAGGCGGGCCCCCTCTCCTGACTGAAGAAGGGGCGCTGTTCTGACACTGACCCCGTTATCTTCCCCCCTTATGGGAATCGCCCCCGAGGGGAGGTCAGGGTCCTCAGCACCGGGCGGTACCTGCGTGCAGCAGCGTGTCCTTCCCGTTGTCCAGGTATCTGCGGAGCCACTCCACGCACTCTCCCTCCAGGTAGTTCCTGTAGTACTCAGCCGCACCCGACTGCTCCCACTTGGCCTTGGTGATCAGAGCCGCCGTGTCCGCCGCGGTCCAGGAGCGCAGGTCCTCGTTCAGGGCGATGTAGTCTTTGCCATCGTAGGCGTGTTGCTCGTACCCGCGCAGGAGGCGCCCGTCGGGCCCCACGTCGCAGCCGGACATCCACTGGATGGTGTGAGAGCCTGACCCGCCCGCCAGGTCAGCCCCCACCGAAAACGAAACCGGCCCGTGCCCGCGGCTCCTCCCGGTGCAGGGTCCGGGCGGGTCCCTCAGCCTCGGGACGTTCGGACCCGCCTCGGGGTGACCCGGCCCGTCCCCGTGTTGGGTCGTCCCTGACGGGCCGCGCTCACCGTCCGCGCTCTGGTTGTAGTAGCCGCGCAGGTTGCTCAGGCCCACCCGGAAAGTCTGTGCGTGGCCCTTGACTCTCCGTGTCTGCTCCTCCCAGTACTCAGGTCCCTCCTGCTGCACCCACGGCGCCCGCGGCTCCATCCTCAGGATGGCCGAGTCGCTGTCGAAGCGCACGAACTGCGTGTCGTCCACGTAGCCGACGGCGATGAAGCGGGGCTGCCCGCGGCCGGGCCGGGACATGGTGGTGTAGAAATACCTCAGGGAGTGGGAGCCTGCGGGAGCGGAGGGTGAAACACCTCAGGGAGTGGAGCCTGCGGGAGCGGAGGGTGAAACACCTCAGGGAGTGGAGCCCGGGGGAGCGGAGGTGAGACCCGGCCCCGGATCTGGGGGTGGAAGGGGTGGGAGGGGCTCGGAAAAAGAGAACGAGGGGTCGGGACGGAGAAGGCGACACACAGGGGCGCAGGATAGTTGAAGGCGGGTGACGAGGACGGGACGGGGCATCTGGGCCGGGGACCGCAGAGAAACTCCTGCTCAGGGTCCTCAGAGGTGTCCTCACCTCAATCCCGCAACGAACTCCCTCCCGACCCCGCACTCACCCGCCCGGGTCTGGGTCAGGGCCAGGACCCCGAGAGCAGCAGGAGGAGGGTTCGCGGCTCCGACATCTCCAGTGACTTGGGGGAGACTTTGACTCCTGCTAGGTCCCCATTAGTTTATAACCAAGAACCGCGTCGACCCTGATTGGCTGTCGTAGACTCTTTCGCCCAATGGGAGTGGGGATCGGAGACGCGTCATGAGTATCCGGGCAGGAGGCGCTGGTCCAGGTTGCAGAGGAGAAGTGAAACTGGAGAGACCAGGAATCCCCAGCGCTGAGCTCCCGCCCCCCCACAGTCCTGGGGACTGAGACACTGGGAGCCACATCCGGGACTTCGGCCTCTCCCGCTGCTCCCGCACCTGATCTTTGTCACACTGTCTCCCCGTGTCCAAGGCTGAGACCATGTCAGCAATTTTCTATTGTTTTCCTTCTGGCATCTCGCTGCCTTCTTAGACAGTTAGAGAGCACCAGAGACTCCCCTGTGGACTAGGTTACACCTGTCAGCGTTTACCTTGGGAGGAATCTGAGTTAAAGCCGCTTTACAATTAGTGGTGATGGTTATTTTTTGGCTGTGCTCAGGAATGACTCCTGGCTCTGTGTTCAGGGATCATTCCTGGCAGGCTCATGGGCCCTATGTCCTGCCAGGGATCAAACCCAAGTGAGCCACATGCAAGACAAAGCACCTTAATTTCTGTCCTATCTCTCTTGCAAGTTAAATACTGAAAATTACTTCAACTGGAATAATAATAATAATAATAATAATAATAATAAGAAAGAAGAAGAAGAAGAAGAAAGAAGAAGAAGAAGAAGAAGAAAGAAGAAGAAGAAGAAGAAGAAGAAGAAGAAGAAGAAGAAGAAGAAGAAGAAGAAGAAGAAGAAAGAAGAAGAAGAAGAAGAAGAAGAAGAAGAAGAAGAAGAAGAAGAAGAAGAAGAAGAAGAAGAAGAAAACAGCAAGACTTTTGTGGGGGGAAGAGGTGATACCCAGTGATACACACTGACTCTGCACTCAGGAATTACTCCTGGCTGTGCTCAGGGGAGCATATGGGATGCAGGGAACAGAACCCGTTTGGGCTCGTGCACAGCCAGCACCTGACCTGCTGCACTATCTCCCAACTCCCAGAAAGGCTTTTCAGAACAAATCACATTAGATCTTTGCCAGGGAACACTCCTGGCTGAGAAGGCCAAAGTAGCGATGCCGTGAGGATTGAGAGGGAGAGAGAGAGAGAGAGAGAGAGAGAGAGAGAGAGAGAGAGAGAGAGAGAGAGAGAGAGAGAAAGACAATGATGCAGGTGGGCCTAACGGGTGGCTTATGTGAGGCCAGAAGCAGAGATAGATGGTCGCTTTCTCCCCAGCCATCTCTGCGGCCCGGGACCCGCTGGGCAGGCTTAGGACTGATAAAGTCTGCGATGAGCCCCTGCACGGCGTGGGCCTGAGCCCCACCAGCCCCACGAGGTGGCCGTCAAGCCACACCTGATGTTTGCTTGATCTCTAGGCACGGGAGTTGATCCCCACCACCTGAGGTTTCTCGGGAGCCATGGACTCAGGCTGGAGCGAGGAATTGCTCTTTGCAGAAAGGAAAGTCAGTCCTAGGCCTTACCCAGGGTTGCCTCAAGGTTCTTGTCTTTCTCACAGAAAAGAATTTTCAGGAGTCCACGAGCAGTGAAGTAAAACAGGTTTTTATTAAGGAGGTGTATGAGGAAAGGGAAGGAGAAGGGAAAGTGGAGAGAGAGTAATGCGCTCAAGGGAGAACATGGGCTACTCCAAAGACAGAGCAAGAGAGAGGACTCATCTCAAGAGGGGAGATGCGGGCAACACACGTGGTCAGGAACCACATGTGCTCGGCCACATGGGCTCCAGGCAGCATGTGTGTCCATGCAGCATGTGCGCACCATCCTTTGGTCAGGACGGCTTTTATAGATTTCTCCCCAAGTTACTCCCATATGGGGCTTCAATCTAGGTTGCTAGGGCAGTTGCCCAGGGGAGTAGACTTTGGGAGTGGTCTTCTTTGACTGGAATGCTTTGCAGTCTTCTGAGAGCTGGGTCCTGGGCCAGGAAGGCTGATTAATCTCCCTCAGGAGATTTCATTAGCTAAAGTCATTAGAAGGGCCTATGGCCTATGGGCTTCACACATTCCCTTTGGCCTTTCTTTCCCTCAGGGTCTATTGTTGATAGTGGTCTTATCAAGTCTGGTTCCTGTTTTCAAATAGGTGTGACTCTGGATAGCTGAAGGACCAGTTTTCTTTTTTTCTTCAGGAATTTTTATTGCCATGTGGCACCCCCATGTCTGCCTGCCTACAACAAGAATAGGAGAAAAATAGCTGGACCAGGGGGGCTGACAGCCTATGGTCTGAGAGCCCCAACTCTCTCCATAGACAATAGTTATTGCTCAGGATTTGCTCAGAATTGTAATCAGCAAAGCAACATTCTTCAGGGAACTGCCCAACTGCTTTAATCTATACTAGATAGACTTTCACACATCCAAGGGCATAGTTTATGGGACAAACATATTTGTAATGGACTTTCTCTAGGGAGCTTCTTCCTGGAGAGGAAGCAGAGATAGAGCAGATACAGGAACCTCCTTCCCCGGGCATCCTCCTCTAGCTCCACCATTCTGGGGAGAAAGGTCCATAAAGGACCAGTCCATTTCCTTGTCCATCTCCAACCTGTCCAACTCCTTTATCTCTTTATCTGGTCCCAGCAGTTGTTTTCCAGCATAGAATTGTCCCAGTTCTCCAACTAATCTCATAAAGAATGTCAAGCTGTTATATCTTGGTGTAGACCAGTCAAGACTGAGAGCTCTGGGGCCTCCCAGAATGAGGGTGGGCAGATTAACCCATATGCCAGTCACCCACCGATGCCTAAAGGCCCAGAAGCTCCCACCCAACCCCGAAATTTTCCTCCATAGGAATAGTCCAGCTCCACACTGAACCTCATCAACCTGTCCAGGAACCAATGGTTCCGGCTCTGGAACGGCAGCTCTACATTTCATAGTACACAGCCTGGTACTATGACAGCTGAGACTTTCAAAGCAAAGATTAGGTTGATACCTGGTGATGAAGCTCACATATATTAAAGTTATCTCAATAATAGCATGCACTGGACAGATTAGCAACATAGTCTGAAAAAAAACTGATTACTGTTATTTATTTCCCATTTTTATCTAATTCTTTATGTTTTGGAAGCCACTACATTTAAAGGAGCATTCCTGGCTGCTTGAATGTTAAAGTGGCTCACTTTTTTTCTGGCAAGAGGCCCGGAGGCTGGTCTGGGATTCCACCCAGAAAGCCTGATGTCTTTACAACTTTTACCAAGGCCCAACGCTGTGTGGCTTCAGACTATTAGGCTGAGGTCTGAGATTGCCCTAATATTAATTCTTTGCTAAGTAACTCTAGAAATTTAAGTTACCAAAAGTCTTAAAAGATAACATAAAACACCGGTAGGATAAAAAGTTTTGCAACTCATTTTATCACTGTAGAAACCCATGTTTTAAACTAAATCATCACTTCTTGAACCTGTTTCTTGTACCACAACTATTACAACTCAGAGGATTTTCTAGACAAGATATTCTAATAATCCATTGCAGAAATAAAAAAAAAAACATGTACCTTAGACATACCAACATAAGAAAACAGTTGAACTACCAATTTTTTTGTGAAACACATGATCTTCTATGACTTAATTGCAATAGTCCTTATGCTTTAGTTATTTTCAAAACAGCCTAATTTCTCATTAGAATTTGACTAAGGCTTAAGGTAAAGCTCTGAACTATCTCACAAAGTTCTTATTTCTTTCCTGATGTTGGCTCTAGCTTCCACCCTTTCTAAACAGCACAGGTTCTGGAATAGAGATAATTTTAGGAATCAGGAACCCTTTAAACTTTTACAATTATATCTGTTAACCTTTTACCTTAAGATTTAAACTGAATATGTCGATTTCTCCTCATGCTCAACATTCAGTTTAGAACACATTGACTCTCCCTGGTTTAGCAATTTGTTTTTGATTCCCATTTGTTTCTAACACTCCAATGTTCCACACAGACAAGACAAATTAACTGCAAACAATGGGTGGCCACCACACAAGCACATACATACACAGTTTATCTATTGATCTTTAGTTATAATCTGACCCTTTAGGCAGGGTAGAGAAAACTGATAGACTGAAAAAGGAGGGGACCACCCCCAGAGCAAAGAATAGCCCTGCTTGGCCGATCAGGACCTTGCCCTACACAGATCCCCCATTTGGCATTTGATATGCCAAACGAGGAACCCCATACCATGAGGACCACCATTTTCCACATCCGGACTCTCAACCTAGTCAGAGCTCCACCCAGCAGAAGAGCTGATCACAAGCTAGGCTCCTCAGAGACACACCCCTACAGCAGTCTTTTTCAAGTCTAGCCCAGGTATCCCTGATGCAGAGACTCACATACAGGGGGCAGAGCTGCTACCAGTTCTCCCTGTGCCCAGCTGATCACGAGGCACCTGGGAAGGAAAGCGGGTTCT
Organism: Cryptotis parvus; assembly: GCA_021461705.1. Classification (NCBI taxonomy): domain Eukaryota; kingdom Metazoa; phylum Chordata; class Mammalia; order Eulipotyphla; family Soricidae; genus Cryptotis; species Cryptotis parvus. The sequence continues at coordinate 29,866 of JAJIBD010029554.1, forward strand.
TGCCGTGGCCCGCCATCCCAGCAGAGCCTCACAAGAAGTCAGAGGAACCTCCACACCATGAGAGTTGCCATTTTCCACATCTGGACTCCCCACCTCGTCAGAGTTCCACCCAGTAGAGAGCTGATCGCAAGTCCAGCTTGCACAGCTGCAAATCGGCCACTCAGTTCATCAATAAATGCATGAGATGAGAGGCTACTTCAACAGCATCCCACCCGCACGACAGAGCCTCGCAAGCTACCCATGTCGTATTTGATATGCCAAATACCAGTAACAATTATAGACCTCATTCCCAAGACCTGATGGAATAGTTTGAGACTCTTTATGTTCCTGGAGTGAGCAGATGCCCTTAGGCTACACTAGCTTGTGACAGGGCGTGCTGGAGATGTTACTGGTGCCTGCTCAAGCAAATCAATGAACAACGGGAAGACAGGTAATAAAGTGATACCTTCTCAGCAGATTTTCACAGATTAACAGCTTCTGGGGAGGCGTTCAGTGCAAAGTCCTGCCACAGTCACCAAAACGATGTAGGTAGGCCTCACGGGTGGCTTATGTGGCGCGGAATGGAAGAGATGCTCACTTTCTACCCAGTCACCTCTGCTGCCCGGGACCCGCTGGGCAGGCTAAGGACTGATAAAAGGCAAGTCAGTCCTAGGCCTTACCCAGGATTTCGTCAGGGTTCTTGTCTTCCTCGCAGAAAAAGAATTTTCAGGAGTGGACGAGTGTCGGGGATGCCGCCAGGGTCCCCAATAGTACCGGGAAGCGAAGTTCCCTTCTACCTCCGAAGCCGGCAGGGAATGGATGAAAACTCAGGAATCTGGCACAGGTTTTAAAAAAGCTTTACTCATCACAGGTTCAGGCATACAAATCAACAATAGAAAAAACCCTGGGCTTAGGATTCCCGGCTAGAACCCCAGCCACGTGTAGGCCAAGATGGCGGCCACCACGTGTTAAGGCCCTGTAAAGAGGAGACAAAGACAAGTCTCCCAAGAAGAGTGCAAGCCCCAAAGAGAGCCCAAAAAGAGAGAGACAGCAAGAGAGGAAGCAGGCTAGTTTTATCCCCCTGCAACTCAGACCTCCCACTTTTATGGGAAGCAGGCAGGGTCAAATGCCCTCAGAATATTTCTCCTAGCACCCTCACCTAGGCCCTTTTAGTTGCTAATGTTTTGAGCCAAGATCTGCCTGGAAATGCCTTTATAGGGTAGAGAAGGGGGTCTCTGAGATGGCATGTCTCTGTACCAAAGACTATACTAATGCCAGTTAAATATTTCTCCAAGCCTTCACAAGAGTCTCGCGTCTACTTCACGGTAGTTTTGTATTTTAGTTGCCTTTTGAGTTATTAGGGAGCCATGCTTGCTTGCTTGGAGGCAAACAGCATTTCTCTCTGGTCTAATTACTTAGGGATCCCACGTGGCCAGGCAAATATGCTGGTAAGATCTAGCTAGTCCCACGATGATTGTGGTAGCATGAGAGAACATTTATACCAGCCAGTACAGAATACATGGTCAGATAAACTGCCACATTTAAACTACCCCCTATCTACAAAGTGATCTGCAGGAGGCAATCCAGGGCAGATGCAGAGGCTCTTAGCTGTCCTGCAACAGACAAGCAGTGAAGTAGAACAGACTTTATTATGGAGGTTTTAGAGGGGGAAGGAGGAGGGAAAGTGAGAGAGAGAGTACACATCTCAAGAGATGCGAACAAAACGTGCTTCGAGCACCACATGTGCTCAGTCTTGTGAGCTCAAGCAGCACATGGGCTCAGGCAGTATATACGCACAGTCCTTGGGTCAGGACAGCTTTTATAGATTTCTCCCCAAGCCACTCCCATATGGGGCTTCAACCTAGGTTAAATTCCGTTGCCAGGCCCGTTGCCAAGGGGAGTAGATTTGGGAGTGGTCTTCTTCGAAACTCTCCTTTTCTTGACCTGTTTCTGCTGGATCTTCTGTCCTGAAATGTAGCCATATTAAGTCTTGGTGGAGAAGGTAGAGCCAGCTTCCTCAGAGTTTATTGTAGTTAATGTGTTTGATCAAGTCTTCATTCCTGGTTTCAAAAGGTGACTCTGGACAGCCTTAGGGCAAGAATTCATTGCCATGTGGGTTCCCTCCTATCTGCCTGCCTACATCATTAGCAACCAAAATAATGAGCAGAGTAGCCAAGTGTGCTGACACCTCAGCTAACCTGTGTGATCTCAGAGCAAGAGCGTGTGCAACCTCAGAGAGCTAGTGCCCCTGTGTGACCTCAGAAAGTCAGTGACCCTTTGTGACCTCAGAGAGCCAGTGAGTACCCCTGTGCTACTTCAGAGAGCCAATGAAATCAACTCACCATCTGAGTAATGAGATGGGAGGCACCTTACTTGTTGGTACAGGAAGTAGGGAAGTAGTTGGTACAGCCCTCAGGAGGGAGAGAGTGAATTGACTGGAAATGGCCTCTGGGAGAGGGTGACCTGACTCTGCTGAGCTTAGAGGCACCCATAGGGCAGACAGACAGGACATACACAGACCAGAGGGAAGTGCCACAAAGTAACCACCAATGTGAGGGGACAGTTACTGTTACTAGTGAACTGTTACTGCTACTGGTGTAACTGTTACTGGCCACACAGACTTTTCCTCCCTGTCTCAGGACACTGCTGTTCATGAACACTGGTGGCGTCTCTGCCTTTGTCTGTGTCTGCTGTTTGGGGCAGGGTGGAGGGACCACACCCTGCTGTGCTCAGGGGCTACTCCAGGTTCTGTGCTTGGGGCTGCTCTAGGTGCTCGGTGACCTCGCAGTCTGGGTGAACCTGAGCTGCTGCACACACAGCTGTTCTCCAGCCCTTTGAGTGAGGGTTTCTCACTGACCCCTGGGCGCTGCTCACTATCGTGTAAGGTCTGATGTTTTTAAGAAGGTGTGTTAAAACATTCTTTATTCCTGATTTATTTCTATCCCTTTCCTTCCCTTTGTTGTCACTGCTGTTGGTGCCTTTACTGGTGCTCACACACTTTGCTGTGCTTGCGGTGCTCACACACACTTTAGTTATGGTGCTCAGAAGGTAACATCGTTAAGTTGTGAAACTCCTGCACAATTGGTTGTGGTGTCAGATAGAATCTTTCTTTGCTGTGGGGCCAGGTATCACACAAGCCAGTGCCACCAGGATCACACAGACATGTGGGATGGTGTCGGGGTCAAACCCATGCCCTCAGATCTGCAGGACAGGCATCTCCCACTGTGCTACATCCCCAGGCCCCAAAATGTCTACACTGAGCAATATACCAGACAGCGAGACTAGCCTCCTCTCTAGACCGGAGAGCTGAGCTGGTGCAGTGAGGTCGGGGATACGGCTCAGTGGCAGAGCATGTACCAGTCCATGTATGGAGGCAGGGTCCATCCTGGCAGTGCAAAACCAAAGAAACTTTAGTTTGGTGAAAAATTAGTGAACCTAGACTAGAATGGAATATCAGATTTTGAGTATGATATGACAAGTATTATGTAAGTATCAGAAAATTTAAAGTGTTTAAAGTAATGTTTGAAAGCTATTCACCTACAAGAGAATTAAAAATATTCTGCTGGGCAGGGCCAGAGTGATAGCACAGCAGGTATGTGTTTACCACGTATGTAGTGGTTGGGATTCACACCCCAGCACCACAGATGGTCCCTGTGTCCCCTTGATAGTAACTCCTGAGCACTGCTGGGTGAGACCAAAAAAAAAACAAACCAAAATAGAATGTTTCACAAAACCTGCAGAATAGCCCTAATTGTGGGATTTATACAGAGATTCCTTCTAAAGGAGAAAAAAGTGTGGGATAGTGCACCTGGAAAATATGTATTCTTTGGGAGTGGGTAAGGTGAATGTGAGAATTAACATAAATAACGTAAGTAACATATGACATGGAGAATAGTAATGGCACTTTTGTGGTGGTGAGATACAGTAACAGTTTGTACACGTGTTGCCTTAGTTACAACAAGAACTGTATTTGTATATATGAAATAGAGCATGCTTCTGCTAAGGGAGAAACTGAGGAACATGTCTCATGTGGAGTGAGGTGACAGTGATGACCACCAGTCATCATCAGTGATGACCAAGTGGATCCTTCACTCCTGATGTGCTGTGGAGAATGTTACTGTGTGTCTATGCCTCCCCACACCTCAGCCTTGGCCACCACACCCAAAATGAGGTTTTTTTTTCAGTGTGTAGCAGAGTGGTATCCTGACAGTGCCACGTCATGTTATCCAAGACAAGGAGAATCTGAGACCTGACTCAACCTGAAGAACCTTAGAGAGACTGGGCTGAGACTTCACTTGGGGGAATGATCCTGGGATGGGATTCTGGGAGGGGAAAGAAAACAGTAACATCCAATATAGTGGTTAGATTAGTAAAACCGCACCGACATAGATTCATTAGCTGGAAACTGTGGTAGAGATAAAGGTGAGGAATGTCCCTCAGAAAAGGAACAGGGAGGGACTGCTGTAGCACAGCAGGAAGGGCCTTTGACGTGCTTGCAGCCAACCCGGGTTCCATCCCTGGCATCCTATATGGTCCCCTGAGCACTGCCAGGAGTAATTCCTGAGGAAAGAGCCAGGAGTGACCCCTGACTGTCACTGAGTGTGACTCAAAAAACAAATAAAAAAAAAAAAAAGAAAAGGAGCAGGGAGTTGAGGGAAAGTTCCCTGTAATTTCTAGGTTTGTCAAAACTTGACTAGAGAGAGGGGTTCGGGACATGATGGAACCTCAGACACAGCACAAGGCCCAGAGGTTTTCTTTCCTTCAGTCCCTGCCCACTCCTGAGCCTGACCCCAGGGCTGGTCTTGATGTAGGCAGACAGGAGGGGGGCCTGCATGGCAGTGAACTGTCCTCATTAGGCTATCACCATTTGGAACCAGGAATGAAGACTTGATAAGACCCATTAAGCAACAAAGACCCTGAGGAAGCTGGGTCCACCTTCTTCATCCAAGCCCTTAGCACCCCCATCAACCTTCAATGGCCCAGCAGAAGATTCCAGAGCATTCCAGCCCAAGAAGATAAAAGCCTCCTTTGTTTTATTTTTTATTTATTTATTTATTTTTGCTTTTTTGGGTCACACCCGGCAATGCTCAGGGGTTACTCCTGGCTCTGCACTCAGGGAATCACTCCTGGCGGTGCTCAGGGGACCATATGGGATGCCGGGAATCGAACCCGGGCCGACAAAAAAGCCTCCTTTGAAAATCAGTCGGGCTCGCTCTCTGCCTTTGGAGCAGCCTGAGTTCTTCCTTGAGTGCATTACTCTTTCCCTCCTCCTTCCCTGTCCTAAAACCTCCTTAATGAAATCTGCTTTACTTCACTGCTCCTCTACTCCGAAGAAAATTCTTCTTCTTCAAGGAAGTCAAGAACCCTGAGGAAACCCTGGGTAGGACCTAGGACTGACTTTCCTTTCCTGCAAAGAGCAATTCCTCATTGCAGCCTGAGTCCATGGCTCCCCAAGAAATCTCGAGTGGTGGCAACTCCCGTGCCTAGAAATCAAGTGGACATCGGGTGTGGCTTGACGGCCACCACATGAGGATGGTGGGATCAGGCCCACGCCGTGCAGAGCCTCATCACAGACTTTATCAGTCCTTAGCTTGCCCAGAGGATCCCAGGCGACAGAGGAGGCTTGAGAGTAAGCAGCCATCTCTCTCTCCTTCCCGCCTCACATAAGCCACCCCGGGGACCATCTACATCAGTCTGAAGGCACCTTCATCCACGTGTGTGGGGAACACATTGCTGAGCCTGGGTGCAGTTGTATTCCCAATAATATTAGAGAGCAGAAATGAATCCCCTCTGCCCCTAGGAGACAGTTGGCCTGTGGTGGACAAGTGAAATTCACAAATCTAGAAAAATTTCCAAAAAGCTTTACTCACACAAATTCTTTCAGTATAATCCTCAAGCAGGTGTTGTAGTATACTGCTGCCCAAAGCCTCTGCATCTAGCTGGAGTTGCCTCCTACAGGTCACTTTGTAGATAGGAGGAGGATAATTTCAACGTAACAGTTCATCTAACGATGTATTCTATACTGAATGGTATAAATATTCTCTCATGCAGCAACTGTCGGGAGCGCCGCGGGGTCCCCGACAGTGTCAGGACAGAGGTTGTCTTCTACCTCCGAGGATGCCGGGACAACAGATGAAGACTCACGAGTCCGGTGAAGTTCCAAAAATGGCTTTTAATAGTACAAAAAGCTCTTCCACAGCACTCCAATATAATGAACAAACTTTAGCTCTGGTCCGAACTTAGACCATACAAAAGAGCCTAAGTCTTCCACCAAAGAGAGAGGATTTCACCTGAGCTGAGTCCTACCCAGAAGAAGGAGCAAAAGGCCAAAGAGCAAAAGGCCAAAAGCCAAAATCAAAAGCCAAAAGCCTCAGGAGCCAAAAGCTGAAGGCTGAGGAACCAAAAGGCAAAAAGGTGAAGCGGCCTCAAGTCAGCCCCTTATATACACCAAAGTAATCCAACCGGGAGGGGCATGTTAACAAGAACTCTAAACAGAGTGTAGTGCCACACCTTATTGCAGGTATAAACAAAGGTTATGCCAAGGACTAAGGAGATTATCTCTTATGTAAAACACTGGAGAGAGAGAGGGCTGATATAAAGTAATACATCTTAACTTCATGAGCTTCATGTAATCTAGATGGTACCCACAAGGTCCTTCTTATTATTATCTGCACCAGGTTGATTCTGAGTATCTTGTTCTCGTGTACTGAAAGGGTCACTCTCGCCTGCTTAGAGCAAACTAGTATGATCCTTCCTATAGTCTTCCTATAGTCTCAGCATAGCCAGGGTGGTAGTCTCCTGGTAAATTCTAACTGTCCCACGCTGGGTGTAGTGGGTATAAAGAGGAGCTGTGCCCAATCTAGAAGTCTTAGTAGATGTATAAGTCAGAAGTTATTCAATCAAGGTGACTTCTGTTAGTGCCACACCCTCTAGCAGTGTTTACATAGAAGAGAAGTCTCATTAGAATGAACCTTGACTTAAGTAGATTAAGCTGGGAGTGGGCAAAATAACAAAACTCCCAGAATAGCTAAACCTGTCCTCCAACAACTCTTCCTTTTTTGTTTACAAAAATATAAAAATCAAGTATTCTAAATAATACATACATAGGAGTGATACAGAAAAGGAACAATTCCAATTACAAGGCTATATCATATGTTGTCCCGGTGTCGAATTAATTTTGAACTGAGTACAGTTCATAGTAAAATGTCTCTGGCTGTTTGGTCATAACTGACTACAACGTGTATTGTCCTAAATTAGTGAGAGTCAATTTCCCATGAAGTCAGGTCTCTGGAACAAGGTCCGAAGAACTGATTCTGGAACAGCAGCATTGGTGAAGACAGGAATAAGTCTTGGGAGAGCAATCATCAGGGACTCGATGTATTATCAGGAACACTGGATCAGGTTTCATGAGCACTGGAACAAACTTCGCAAGCACTGGAATAGGTCTCTGGAACAGCGGTACAGGCATTTCGCAAGGCGTCTTCAGCAAGAGAACACTGGCACCGGTAACCATACCTATAACTTAATTTTAGGTGAGACAAAAACATTTTTCAAAGTTAATCACAATAGAGATTTTTAGGACTTTGGTAGGAACCCAAGAGCATGAAGAATCTCCAACACCTTGTGAAAGGAAACATTAGAAAAAACTTTTTTGCAAATTATTAAATTTTTTTGCAGTGAGCACTGTTTTAGGAATCTCGAGTACTGAACACTGTGGTGCAAGTTTACTGCATTCCAATATCTTATCCTGTGAACACAATCATGAAAACTTTTTTCATTGATTTAACAAACTTTTTTGTAATGAGCACTGTGAACAGAGTCCAAAGCTTCAGACATAATAGAAGGAAGTTGCAGCAGCCAAGTTCTTTTCCTGTAAATCTCTGAACAAAAGCATTAAAAACTTTTTTATTAGTTGTTAGCAGATTTTGATATTGATCACTATATTTGGAGTTCGCCCTTTTTTTCTCCTTTATTTATTTATTTTTTTATTTTTTAAGTGTTTTTTTAACCTGTAAACAGAACATTAGAAAACTCATTAAGTTTTAAAACCTTGACACTGAACATCATACACGGAAGTTCATTTCATTTCTCCTCGAAACATCAGAAAAATTCTTCATTAGTCATTTCTATACATAAAAACCTTAGAAAATTCTTACAAAATACCTTCTCCTTGAGAGTTATTCACGTGCTCTCACCTTTAAACACTTCAAAGCAGCAAGGAAACATAAAGACACTTACACATTAAACACTTAGAAAATACATATATTTTTATGGTACCTTCTTTTGGAGGGTTATTTAGGTACTTTTACCTTTAAACGCACTCCAAGGCAGGTTTTTATTATTTTTTTTTTTATTTTTTTTAGAGAGAAAGGGGTTATCTCCAGCTAAAGTATCAACAGGCTGCAATGGAAGGTTATTTTTATTAAAGATGTACCAAGATCAATAGGCTGCAAAGCAAGATTATTATTATAAGTGAACTAAGTGTAAATGGTTTTAACAGTAGTTTGCGACGTCTTTCTGCAACTTATTTCAGAAGAATTTAGGCATTTCCTGAATCTTGGAGAACTCGAGTTTTAACAAGACGTAGTGGGACCCAAAGCTTCTTGGCAGGGTTGCCATCCGTTGAAACATAGGCATATCCTTTTCCTCGAATGAGGAGGTTACCAGTTACCTATTTATCATCAATTTTCACCCAGATAGGTGAATTGATTGGTTTCTCTTGAAAATGTCTTTCAGCAGCTGTGTACATCTCGCCCCTGAGGTAAATTTAAGAAATTTAAGGTGAATAATGTTAAAGATAAAGAATCCATTGGAGGCATACTTGTTTTTCGTTCCTTCAATAACTGAGTTTTAAGCGCTTCTGTGAGCACGTTCAACAATTCCTTGTCCTTGTGGATTATATGGAATTCCTGTAATATGTTTGATCTGCCACTCTTCGCAAAATGATGTGAAGGTTTTGCTGGTGTAAGCAGGACCATTATCTGTTTTTATGGTATGGGAACTACCCATGACAGAGAAGCACTGAAGTAAAAAGGAGGCACACAGATTTGGCTCTTTCAGAAGTCATTGGAACAGCCCATCTGAACCGAGAATACGTATCAATGACCACATGAAGGAAAGGTTTGTTTGGGAATGTTAGTATGCGTTACGTCCATCTGCCACAATTGGTTTGTCTGTAAACCTCGAGGATTAGCTCCAGCTACATGAGATGTACAACGTAAAGGGAGCACAGACAGGACAATTACGGACAATTTGTTTAGCTTGTCTCCAAGGGATACCATGATGTACATGAAGGCAGAGAGCATTTGTGTGCAGAGTTTGGTGCTCTTCCTCAGCTGATTTGAATACAGGTGCTGCCAAGAGATCTGCTGCTGCATTTCCTCGAACCATTGGCCCGGGGAGGCCAATGTGACTGGATATGTGAAATATCCAGAGTGTGACCAGATATGGGAAATATATTATATATATATATATATATATATATATATATATATATATATATATATATAGGGAATGTTCTTTTTTGGAGGATTTCTTGCAGTTTCTTGAGTAGTTCCTGAATTATGGGATTATGGGCATTTAATGAAGCAGTGACGATTCCAGGAAATAAACCAACTACATATGCCGAATCACTCACCACATTACATGGGCCAGATATATGGGATAGTAAATGTATCAGGGTTGCGAGTTCCACTTGCTGAGCGGATGTATAATTTGTGTGCACTGTTGTGGTCAATGAAGGACCAGTAATTTCTCCCTTTCCTGATGAGGAGCCATCATTATAGTATACTGGAGCATCAGGAATAGGTGAGGAATGGACAATGGTGGAAATTACAAAGGGTGTCCTTCTCAGAAATTCCCAGGTTTTTCCAGCTGGGTAATGATAAGATATTTCTCCTGAAAAATCTGCTAAAGCTCTCTGAAGGATTTCACTGAGTGGTAAAACAGCTTCAATTTCTTTTTTAGGGTCAGGTAGTACAATTACATGAGGATCATGTCCAAGTAATACTTGGGTTCTTGATCTTCCCTTAATTATAAGGTTGGCTATCATCTCAAGGTAAGGTGTAGCAGTACGATTCTGCTTGTTATGTAAGTAAACCCATTGTAACGGTCCAGATAATTGGGCTATAGCAGCAGTTGGAGACTCGGGAGTGTTGAAGACCAATAACCATACCTTTTCTCCGGGATTAAATCTGGAGAGGTAAGATTTTGAAGCTGATCCATGAAAAAGTCTAATTCCTTTTGAGCTTTAGGTGTTAGTTGCCTTGGGCTATTCAAAGCAGTATCACCTTCAAGGGTGTGGAACAGGTTACTGAGCTCACAGTTAGGAATCCCAAGGGGGGGGCGCACCCAGTTGATATCTCCCAGCAGTTTTTGAAAATCATTCAAGGTTTTGAGCCTTTTTGACTAATGGAAATTTTTTGATGGCGCACTGTAGGTGTGGTCAAGAGCATAGCCCAAATATTCATATGGAGGCTGCATCTGGATTTTTTCTGTAGCTACTTGTAAACCAGCCTCGGGTAAAACTGTCATTATTTCATTATACAAATTTCGGAGATCTTTGGAATTATCACAGGCTAGCAAGATATCATCCATGTAGTGGATGATGTATGCATTGGGAAATTTAACACGAGTAGGTCTCAAAACTTCATCAACAAAGTGTTGACACATTGTTGGTGAGTTAGTCATTCCTTGTGGTAATACTGTCCATTGAAACCTACGTAAAGGACCTTTATGATTGATGGAAGGAACTGAAAAATGCAAACCTTTTATGATCATCTGGGTGGATAGGTATGTTGTAGAAACAGTCTTTTTAGGTCTATGATAATTAGTGGCCAATCTTTAGGAATAGCTGCTGGGGAGGAGCCCAGGTTGCATGGCTCCCATGGGGATCATTGTGGAATTGACATTCCTTAGGTCAATCAGCAACCGCCATTTGCCTGTTTTTTTCTGTATCAGAAAAACTGGGGAATTCCATTCTGAAAACGATGGCTCTATATGTCCTAAATTCAACTGTTCTTCCACTAGATTTGTCAGCACCTCTAACTTTTTGATATTGAGGGGCCATTGTGGTGTTCATATAGGTTTGTCAGATTTCCACTGAATACGGATAGGTGGTGGGCGCTTAACCACAGCGGCCCCAATTAAAAAGGGTTACTCCCTGAGTTATGCTTATTAAGGAGAGCTGGAACAGGTGCCCGATGGGGAGTGGACGAGGTATGTGAATCACTGCTCCCCACTGCTCCAGCATGTGTCGACCCCATAAGTTTAAAGGCATAGGGGCTATATAAGGCTGGACCATGGCTACGTTCCCTTCACGGCCAATACACGGCAGCCATCTCACACTCTGTCGGAGAAGAGAAGAGGAGATATTGCCTACCCCGCTCAGGCTATGGGACACTCTCTTTAGGGCCCAGTTAGAGGGCCAATATTTGGGTGGAGATTATGGTCATGTCTGCCCCTGTATCCAACATGCCTTTGAATTTCCTTTTATAAATTTTGATGGGTATAATTGGCCGCTTGGCCTGCGAAATCCTGGTAGTGTACCCAACTAGATAATTAGCAGGTGGCTGGTGGGCTTGGTTCTGTGCGGCTGTATAACCAACAATGAAGTTGGCAGAAGGGTTGGTACTGTTTAAGCCACCAGCTCTAGGGTGTTCGACCTGACTAGACGGATCCTCAAAAATTAATAATAGTCTAGCAAGCGGTTCCCCATTTTCAAAAGTCCATTTAGTTGGTACAGAGATTGACAGTACTATCTCTCCATGAGATTCAGGACCTAGAAGTCCGAAATGCACCTTAATTCCCTTAAATTTAAGCCAATGGCTCCCGTGAATTAAACCCATACCACCTGTGGGAGCAGGTCCTTTTATCCCTGTATTTAGCATGTAAGGATCTTGACTTGGGTATATTGTGACAGTCTTAGGGCAGAGAATGTCAAGACTGCCATTGTGTGATGTGGTAGGCTGGAGAGTATTAATTGATTGCAATTCTGTGGGTTCTGATTTGGAGGATATTGGGCAGGTGGGATGAATGAGGGTGCCCCTGGATTCAGCTCGGCCTGGGGCTGGCCCCCACCCAGTTTCCCGCATTCCAAGGGAGGCATAGATGTCATTTGACCCTGTGGAGCTTGTGGAACCTGGGAGGAGTCCATGTAATATTTCCCATAAAGGGATTATTAGGATGTTGCCCTGTATCGATAGTTTTAGATGGGCAATCTCTAAGGTTGTGCCCCTTCCCTCCACTGTTAAAGCAGGTTATCTGTCCAGATGAAGCCTGAGGCTGACTTCGCCTCCAAGACCGACAGTCTCTGGCCCAATGTTTTCCCTTCCTGCACCTTGGGCATGGTCCAGGTGGGGGCCCTCCGAGGGTGGGGTTGTGATTATTAGCATGGTTTTCCTGGTAACTGTTTATCCTTTGAGGATTATTGTTTCTCCCCCTGAAGCTGTTTGACATTTCACCCCTCTCCTGATCCTCCTGCTGTATGGGATAAGCCTCTATAGCATTCTGTGTCCCATGGGAGGCCAAACCAACATTTCTACAGGCCTTTAGATATCCCATGAGGTTTTCCTTTTCCTTAATACTATATATTAGTATTGCTCGACAATTTTGATTAGCATTCTCATATGCTAAGATTCGCTTTAGGATTTGTTGAGTGGATGGGTCTTGAACCTGTCTTTGGATTATCTCACTTAATCTCCCAATAAAATCAAGGTATGGTTCATTAGGACCCTGGTAAATTTTTGTACAGCTACCTAGATATTCTGGGTCGGAACTTACTTTTTTTCCCATGCTTTTTAATGCTGTCTCCCGAACAAATCTTAAAACAGGTTCAGGTAATGTCGCTTGTTTTTCTTTCTTTTGCCATTCACCTTCACCTTTCAGCATGGCAAAAGTTATATTATGGCCAGATTCTGTATTTCTTAAAGTGTCAATGTTCATGTTAACCCCATCTGCATACCACATTTGCCATTGCATGAACTGTGATTGGTTCCAGACAAGTACGGGCTACCATTTCAAAGTCTGACAATACCCACTGTTTATTTTGGCTCCAATCAGCTAAATATTTTAAAGAATAAGGATTTGATATTCCAAACCTGTCGCAAGCCTTCCTAAATGGGGTTATTGACTCAATTTTTAAGTCTTCATGAATTGGTTTTACTTTATCTTTAGATTGGTCTTGAGAAAGATTGCTGGGCTTTGCTCTTTGATAATTATTAGACAACCACAGGAACTGCAAGGATCTTGGGGCCTGCACGAGCTAACCTGTTTCTCCCCTTCTTCCTCATCAGACCTTGTAGTATCTGTCAGAGGAGCATCTTCACCTTGAAGGGGAGAATCTCCCCTTTAAATCGGGGAGATTTTCTTTTTTTTTAATTTATTTTTATTTATTTTTTAAGTATTTTATTATACCACCGTGAGATATACAAATAAAAGATATACAATTAAAAAGTTCATGTTTGGGTTTTGGTCATACAGTGCTTCAGCACCCGTCCCTCCACCAGTGCCCATCTCCCACCACCAACATCCCGGTTCCCTCCCCCTTCCCCAGCCCTGCTCTATGGCAGGTTCTTTATTTCTTTCCCTTTCTCTCTTTCTCTTTTCCTTCACTTCCAGACTATGGATTACAGAACATACATTAAAAGGTTGTCATGTGTATCCTTTTGCCTCTATTTAATGCTCAGTTCTAGGTTGGCATTAGTACCTCTCGACTATTATTAGCACCCTGTTCCATTTTCTGTCTTACCTAACCTCTGACTCCCACACGTTTGTGATAATTTCCACCTTTGACAAGACCTCCTGATATATGCTTCACTTGACCTTGGATATTGGTATCATAATATGTACATATATATTTATGCCATGCAAATAAATGCAGTCATTCTGTATCTGTCTCTCTCCTTCTGGCTAAGATCTTCAACAAAATACTAGCAAACAGAATCCAAAGACTCATCAAGAAGATTATACATCATGACCAAGTTGGATTCATCCCGGGAATGCAAGGATGGTTCAACATTAGCAAGTCAATCAACATAATACATCATATCAATAAAAAGAAAAAATAAAAACCATATGATCCTTTCAATAGACGCAGAAAAAGCATTTGACAAGATCCAGCACCCGTTCATGATTAAAACACTCCAGAAAATGGGAATTGAAGGGACTTTCCTCAAGATAGTTACAGCCATCTACCAAAAGCCCACAGCAAGCATCATTCTAAATGGGGGAAAAGTTGAAAGCCTTCCCCTGATATCAGGGACAAGACAAGGTTGCCCCCTCTCACCTCTTTTATTCAATATAGTAATGGAAGTACTTGCCATAGCAATCAGAGAAGAAAAGGACATCAAGGGCATCCAGATAGGCAAGGAAGAAGTCAAGCTATCATTATTTGCAGATGACATGATATTATACCTAGAGAACCCTAAACTCTCTACAAAAAAAACTCCTAGAAACAATAGACGCATATAGTAGAGTGGCAGGATACAAAATCAACACCCAAAAGTCGGTGGCTTTCCTATATACAAATAACGAAAGAGAAGAAAGGGATATTAAGGAAACTATTCCATTCACAATTGTGCCACAGAAAATCAAATACCTAGGAATCAACTTACCAAGTATGTAAAGGACCTGTACAAAGAAAACTACAAGACACTGCTCCAAGAGATAAAAGAGGACACAAGGAAATGGAAACACATTCCCTGTTCATGGATGGGGAGAATCAACATTGTCAAAATGGTAATACACCCTAGAGCTCTGTACAGATTCAATGCAGTCCCTATAAGGATACCGATGACATTCTTCAAAGAAATTGACCAAACGCTCCTGAAATTTGTATGGAACAATAAACCCCAAGGATAGCTAAAGCAATCCTCGGGAAAAAGAAGATGGGAGGCATCACCTTTCCCAACTTCAAACTGTACTACAAGGCAGTAGTAATTAAAAAGAGCATGGTATTGGAATAAAAAACAGACCTGTGGACCTATGGAATAGAATTGAGTATCCTGACACCCAACCTCAAACACATGATCATTTAATCTTTGATAAAGGTGCAATGAGTCTAAAATGGAGTAAGGGAAAGCCTCTTCAACAAGTGGTGTTGGGAAAACTGGGCAGCAACATGTAAAAAAATGAATTTGGACCTGTGTCTAACACCATGCACAAAAATCAGATCAAAATGGACTAAAGATCTCAATATCAGACTTGAATCCATAAAGTACATTGAAGAAAATATAGGAAAAACCCTCCACGACATTGAAGCTAAAGGCATCTTCAAAGGTGAAACATCACTAACAAAGCAACTAGAAGAAAAGATAAACATATGGGGACTACATGAAACTAAAAGCTTCTGCACCTCAAAAGAAACAGTGGCTAAGATACAAAAGCAGTCCACAGAATGGGAAAGAATATTCACCCCAATACCCATTTGATAAGGCGTTAATATCCAGGATATATCAGGCACTGGTAGAACTTTACAAGAAGAAAACAAACAACCCCATCAAAAAATGGGGAGAAGAACTGAACAGAAACTTCAGCAAGGAAGAAATTCGAATGGCCAAAAAACATATGAAAAAATGCTCATCATCACTAATCATCAGAGAAATGCAAATCAAAACAACGAGATACCACTTTACACCACAGAGACTGGCACATATTCAAAAGAGCAAGAACAACAAGTGCTGGCGTGGATGTGGGGAAAAGGGGACACTCATCCATTGTTGGTGGGAATGCCGGCTGGTACAGCCTTTCTGGAAAACAATATGGACTTTCCTCCAAAGACTAGAAATTGAACTCCCATTTGACCCAGCCATACCACTCCTGGGAATCTACTCTGGGAAACCAAAAATACGCAGCGGAAACACCATCCCTACTTTTATGTTCATAGCAACATTATTCACAATAGCCAGAATCTGGAAGCAACCAGAGTGCCCGAAAATTGATGACTGGATAAAGAAGCTTTGGTCACATCTACACAATGGAATACTATGCAGCTGTTAGGAAAAATGAAGTTATAAAATTTGCCTATAAATGGATGGACATGGAGAAGATTATGTTGAGCTAAATCCGGGGAGATTGTCAGCTTGAGAATTTGCCTCCTCTGGGTTTCCCTGTTCCTGCTCTAAGTTATCAGCCACATTAGAATTCTTTTTAGATTTTTTTGCTGGGAATGTATACACCTTTTTCAAGTCTACAGCCATGGGCGTGTTTGTGAATGGCTTTTAGTTGGTTCACGCCTCAGTATCGGGTATGCGCTAGGTCCTGATTGATAAGTTATGAAATCAGAAATCTCCCTGCGTAACACATCCATTTCTTGGTTTAAGTTTCCAAGTTTCCTATATATTTCTTCCTTTTTGTTCTTTCAATCTTATGTCTAACTTCCAAACCTCCTCTTTCTGTCCATCTATCCTAACTCTCTGTTTGTCAATTTCTCCCTCTAAGATAGTGCTTATCTTACTGATATCCTTCTTCTGCTCTTCAAACTTTACTTCAAAATTTTAAATCCTGTTTAATAATTTTACTTTCCTGTTCTAATTTTTCTTTGAATTTTAAATCCTGTTCTTCTAATTTTTCCTCAAATTTTGAATCCTGTTTAATAATTTTACTTTTATGTTCTTCTAATTTTTCTTTGAATTTTAATTCCTGTTCTTCTAATTTCTTTTCAAATTTTAAACTCTGTTTAATAACTCTGTCCTCAAGCTTTAAGACCAGTTTACCTGTAATTTTATGATTCCTCACTTATTTCTTTAATCGCTGAGTAAAGCCTCGTCTCTTGATTGCATTCAATCTATTACTTTCTTCCCTCTCTCTATTAAACATTGTCCTTAGACAAAGGTACAGTTTAAAAAATCGCAAGGACCCAGATGATTTGTGAAAAGATTGAGCAGTTCTCAGAAAGGAACTTCATTGACTGGGCTATGTATGATTCTGACCCAATAAAAGGTACAACATATCTATACCACGAGAAAACCATCATTTCACACTCATGGTTCGGACGCAGATGATCTCTGTCCGATGATGATTAGGCCAGAAGATGCGCGTCATGCCCCTCCCAGGGACGCCAGATGTCGGGGAATGCCGCCGGGGTGGGGGTCCCGACAGTGTCAGGACAGAGGTTGTCTTCTACCTCCGAGGACACTGGGAGAACAGATGAAGACTCATTGAGTCGGGTGCAGTTCCAAAAATGGCTTTTTAATAGTACAAAAGCTCTTCCACAGCACTCCAATATAATGAACAAACTTTTAGCTCTGGTCCAAACTTAGACCATACAAAAGAGCCTAAGTCTTCCACCAAAGAGAGAGGATTTCACTTGAGCTGAGTCCTACCCAGAAGAAGGAGCAAAAGGCCAAAGAGCAAAGGCCAAAAGCCAAAAAGCCAAAGCCAAAAGCCCTCAGGAGCCAAAAGCTGAAGGCTGAGGAACCAAAAGGCAAAAAGGTGAAGCGGCCTCAAGTCAGCCCCTTATATACACCAAAGTAATCCAACCGGGAGGGGCATGTCAACAAAGAACTCTAAACAGAGTGTAGTGCCACACCTTATTGCAGGTATAAACAAAGGTTATGCCAAGGACTAAGGAGATTATCTCTTATGTAAAACACTGGAGAGAGAGAGGGCTGATATAAAGTAATACATCTTAACTTCATGAGCTTCATGTAATCTAGATGGTACCCACAAGGTCCTTCTTATTATTATCTGCACCAGGGTGATTCTGAGTATCTTGTTCTCGTGTACTGAAAGGGTCACTCTCGCCTGCTTAGAGCAAACTAGTATGATCCTTCCTATAGTCTTCCTATAGTCTCAGCGTAGCCAGGGTGGTAGTCTGGTAAATTCTAACTGTCCCACGCTGGGTACAGTGGGTATAAAGAGGAGCTGTGCCCAATCTAGAAAACGTAGAAGTCTTAGTAGATGTATAAGTCAAAGTTATTCAATCAAGGTGACTTCTGTAAGTGCCCACACCCTCTAGCAGTGTTTACATAGAAGAGAAGTCTCATTAGAATGAACCTTGACTTAAGTAGATTAAGCTGGGAATGGGCAAAACAACAAAACTCCCAGAATAGCTAAACCTGTCCTCCAACC